>BJKM01000837.1:0-196931 GCA_015082035.1 Chaenogobius annularis
GACCTGGTTTAGACCTGGCTTTAGACCTGGTTTGGACTGGTGGACTGGTTTGACCTGGTTTAGACCTGGTTTGGACCTGGTTGGGACTCTTGTTTGACCTGGTTTAGACCTGGTTTAGACCTGGTTTAGACCTGGTTCAGACCTGGTTTTGCTCTTGCTTTAGTCCCACTCTTTTCCTCGTTTCATATGTTAGTTAAAATATTTTGTGTCAAATTACAGCAGCCGAGATAAAGAGTGGGCCACGGAGAAGAGAGGGGGAAAACAGAGTCTGAGAGAGGAAATGGGGGAGGAGAGGAGGGAAGGGAGAGAGAGAGAAGGGAGAGAGAAGAGGAGAGGGGAGAGGAGAGAGAGGAGAGAGAGGGGAGAGAGAAGGGAAGAAGGAAGAGAGAGAGGGAGAAGGGAGAGAGGAAGGGAGAGAAGGATGAAAGAAAGGGAGGGAAGAGAGGACGGAGAGGGAAGAGAGAAGGGAGAGGAGAGAGAGAGAGCGGAAGAAGAAGGGAGAAGAGAGAGAGAGAGAGAGAGAGAGAGAGAAGAGGAAGGAGAGAGAAAGAGGGAGCGGAGAGAGGAGGAGAGAAGGAGAGAGGAAGAGAGGGGAGGATAGAGAAGAGGAAGAGAAGAGAGAGAAGGGAGAAGGAGAGATAAAGGAGGGGAAGAGAGAGGAAAGAGAGACGCAGGGGAGAGAAAGGAGAGAGGAGGGAGAGAGAAGGAAGGGGGATGAGACAGGGAGAGAGAGGAGAGAGGAAGGGAGAGAGAAGAGAGAAGAAGGAGGAGGAGAAGAGAGAGAGGAGAGAGAGGAGGAGGGAGAGAAGGGAGGAGTTTGAGAGAGAGGAGAGAGAGGAGGGAGAGGAGAGAGAGAGAGGGAGAGGAGAGACATTCGTACGTGACGCTGCGTCACATTTATATTCTTAAAAAGGTGTTAAAGTTTAAAGTGTCGCGACATTGAGACTTTTTAAATAAGATTTGAACCAAACAAAGACTCGAAGCTTCAGGAGAAGATTCAGATTGAATCATGACCTCGGCTCGAACGATGATGAGGAATGTCACACACGGCAATTTAAACCAAAATAACATCTTTTGAATGGAAAATGTTCCAGATCCTGATCTTCAGAGAACACTTTTTCATCACGATTATTCTGAGGGATCTCTGAGCTTTATTCTCTCGACGTTGTAAAGCCTCGAACGCCTCGTGAAGATCAAACTGCAGAGGAATCAGAGGAACATCAGAGGACATCAGAGGAACATCAGAGGAACCAAGAGGAACATCAGAGGAACATCAGATGGTCTTGTTCTTCAAGTTCAGTTCATTCAAAATGAGATGAAAAACAGGTCCATAGAAACGGCCTTTTACATTATTTGGGGAAATTTGAGCATTTTTGGAGAACAAACTGAGCCTGATGATTGGTTTGGAAAGAAGTGAGTTTCAGCTTTATTGTTCTCTGTTTCCTTCTCTGGGACAGCAGATGTTAAGGGTTTGACTCGTTTATGTCGCTTAAATGTCACGGCACAATCGTCAAGTCTGTCACCATGTTCTGTTCAGTCCTTTGTAAAGCTGACGTTGTGATAAACACTGACGGCCAGTTAGACGGGGGCCGGAGGGGCGAAGGGGGCCGGACATGGATCTGAGGGGGCCGGAGGGGGCGGAGGGGGGCGGAGGGGGGCGGGGGGGCCGAACTCCAAACGACAAATGCAAGAAAAGGAGAAAAGGAGCGGAAGGGAGAGACGGCCGAGGGGCGAGATTAAACACTTCAGAACATAAGAAGAGGACGCGATGATACCGGGGAGCCCCCTGTGCGGGGGAGAGGGGAGAGAGGGGAGAGGGGGGAGAGAGGGGCGGCGGGAGGGGAGAGAGAGAGGGGAGCGACAAGAGGGAATGGGAGAGAGAGGGGGGAGGAGAAGAGGGAGAGGGGAGAGGGTGATGGGTTGAGGGTTTGTTCCGGGGCGGTCATGGGGGGCGTGTCGGAGGCGGTCATAGGCGGGGCGTGATCGGAGGCGGTCATAGGCGGGGGCGTGTTGGAGGCGGTCATCTGGGTGGGGAGTGTCGGAGGCTCAAGGGGTCGTGTGCGGTGGGGGCGTGTCGGCGGCGGTCATCAGGTGGGGCGTGGTCGGAAGGCGGTCAGGGGTGGGGGTGTGGGGCGGTCTCATGGCGGGCGTGTCGGAGGCGGTCATGGGGGGGGGGTGTCGGAGGTCGGTCATTAAGGCGGGGGCGTGTCGGAGGCGGGCCTTCATAAGGGCGGCGTGTCGGAGGCGGTCAAGGTTGGGGACGTGTCGTGCAGGCGGTCATTCGTAGGCGGGGGCGGGTGTCGGAGGCGGTCATGGGTGGGGCGTGGAGTAGGTCAGGGGGGGGGTGGGGCAGTGTAATTGGAGGCTGGGTCATAGGTGGGGGCGGTCGGAGGCGGTATGGTGGGGGCGTGTCGTGAGGCGGGTCAGGCGGGGTGTCAGTTCGGAGGCGGTCAAGAGAGCGTGTGGAGTGGTGTGGGTGTGAGGCGGTCATAATAGCGTGAATCATCTCGGGTGGGGGTGTCGGAGGCGGTCATGGGGTGGGGGCGTGTCGGAGCGTCATGGGTTGGGGGCGTGTCGGAGGCGGTCATGGGGGTGGGGCGTGTGGAGGCGGTCATGGGTGGGGCGTGTGGAGGGCATGGTGGGGGCGTGTGGAGGCGGTCATGGGTGGGGGCGTGTCGGAGGCGGTCATGGGTGGGGGCGTGTCGGCGTGAGCCTGAAGCGAGAGCGTCTTTACCTGAGGGAACAGTTGGTCTGAAGTACAAAACTGCGCATCAGAAAACACAAGCGTCTTCCCTCATAGAAGCTGGACCTGCTGCTGCTGTGTCTGAGCCCCCGTCTCCACATCCAACATCTGCACGCGCTCCGGAGCGGCGGCGTGCTGGAGCGGCGGCGTGCTGGAGCGGCGGCGTGCTGGAGCGGCGGCGTGCTGCTCCGCGGCTCGTCAAGGCCCATTACGGCGCACATGAGCCGGAAAGTTAGAGGGAACACGACGGGACAAGACGAATGGCTGTCCGCGAAACGGCGTTAAATCTGTGTGGATTTAAAAAGGGCCGTTTACACAGAGCGTTGGGGTTGCTATAGTTTCCATACGCGGCCGGGCGACGGTCCTAAAGGCTCTGGGCGTCTGTTCAGTAGAAGAATGCTCCACAATACTTTTATACACATTTGCTCCTGTTTCATGCATAATTTAGTTTAAATAGTGACGTGAGCTTTTCCACTGAGGCTTAAAGCGCCCCCTACAGGGCGGGCGACTCATTGAACTCAAATGCAGTTAAGTTTTAAGTATTTAAAATAAACTTACATTTATAAAAAGTTTTTTTAGGTTATAATTTCACTTCCTGTTTGTAGTTGATGACATCACACTAGGACATTACCCAGAAACCACTGGGGCAAAACCCATCTCATGTCATCATTGTTTAAACTTAACAAATACAAATATAAGAGAGCGACTTTATTTAGTTGAATTCATGTTTAGAGCGTCAAAAAAGTCGTTTCTTTGTGTAAATTCTGCATAAACTTTGTCTGGAATGAGTGTTCCTGCTGTGATGTCACTTCCTGTCATTTCCCACCTGCTCGATCGGCGTGAAACTATCATTTATCTGTACGACAGGTTTAAACACACCAGATGAAGTCAGAATTAGACAATCGTAAAAACCTGTCGCACGTCACTTTAAAGGACCACGTGGACCTTTCCACGCAGGTTTTCTCATCAACTCGATGGTTGGCGTGTCGTGTCTTCAGAGCCGTTTCCTTGCGTCTCTCAGGTGGTACCGCCCCCCCCTGACCCCGCCCCCGGCCCTGACCCGGCCCCAAGCTGGTCGTTAGAAGTGTGTCCGTTCTGGCCGGCGCCTCCTTTTTCCAGCATGGTATTTCTCGTATTTTATCGGGACTCTTTTGTTGACGATCCGTGCGTCGTCCCGGTCCGTGATGTGAGGAAGAGGGGGAGGAGGAGGAGGAGGAGGACTTTGGGCCAAAACGTTTGTTAAAAAACCCCAGGATTCCTCGAACTTCACAGCCGACAGAGTGTGTGGGAGACCTGACTCGGGCGCTGGATTCTGAAGCTGGCGCAGATGAGTTTCACCGTTCGCCCTCTGCGTGTCAAGGCCCATTGTTCCGTTTGTCCAGACCTTTCCACGCACGTTCTGAGAGACGTGTTGCGTCACACTCGGTCTTCTCTCGAGCGCTAACGCTGCCGGGTGCGCGTTGTTGGTTGTTTTCTTTCTGGCGTGGAACCTCTTTACAAGTCACAAGTGCGCCGTTGCGAGCGGGAGTGTCTGGTTCAGGATGTGGAGCTCAAGTCCGCGCTGAGTATTCACAGTGGGCGACTCCATATTTATACATCTGCATCTACGTGTAACATAATGTACCACCGGTTTACAACGCCGCGCCCTCCATCCGGATCGTGGAGACTAAACCAGGACTAAGGACGGCACACGCGGAACACTAGATACAGTCAACGGCATCGTGAAGATAAAGGTCCTGGTTTAGTCCCCTTTAGTTTAGGCCAGTTTAAGGTTTAGACCTGGTTTAGTCCTGCTTCAACCCTGAGCATTAGAATGAAGAAGAAAGTAAATTTCGCCAGGTTTAAATTTAGTCCTGCCTAAATCCAAGTTAAGGTGGTTTAGTCCTGGTCCTGTCCAGTGATTTAATCCTTATTTAGTCCAGGTTTAGTTTTGGTCCTGATTTAATCCTACAAAAAGAAGACAAAAACAGTGGAGAAAATGAATGTTTTTTGCTTGGAGTTCTGAGTTAATCCTGCTTTAGTCCTGGTTATGGTTTAGGTTTAGTCCCGGTTTAGTCCTGCTTCAATCCTGAGCATCAAAATGGAGAAGAAAGTCCTGGTTAAAATTCTGGTTTAGTCCTGGTTTGGTCCTGGTGTTATTTTGTCCATAATAATGGATGGTGTTTATTATTATTATATGGTCGTTAGCTACGTAACCTACACTAACGTTAAACTACGCTAACGTTAAACTACGCTAACGTTAACCTACCGCTACGTCAAAACTAGTCAAACTACACTAACGTTAAACTATGCTAACGTTAACCTACACTAATGTTAAACTACACTAATGTTAAATTACAGCTAATGTTAAATTACGCTAACATTAAACTATGCTAAAGTTAAACTACGCTAACGTTAAACTACACTATGTTAAATACGCTAATGTTAAACTATGCTAACGTTAAACTACGCTAATTAAACTACTTAATATGTTTAAACTTACCCACTTAAACTACTAATGTTAAACGTTAAACTGCTTAATACGCTAATGTTAAACTATGCTAACGTTAAACGCTAATGTTAAACTCTAACATTAACTACGCTAATGTTAAATATGCTTATTAAACTACGCTAACGTTAAACGTTTAAACTACTGTAAAACTAAAAACTACCTAATGTTTATCTTTAAATGTTAACTAACGCTACTTTCCCTACACTACTTAAATTAAATAATGTTAAACTACCGCTAAGTTAACGTAACAACGTAAAACTTTGCTCTTAATTACACTAACATTAACTATGCTTAACCGCTTGTTAAACTATGCTTACGCTAAACTATGCTATGTTAAACTACGTAACTAAACTACGCTAACTTAAACTATCTTAGCTAAACTATGCTAATGTTAAACCTACGCTAAACTTAATCATGTCAATTAAACTCCGCTCTGGCGTTACTCTCTGGTCCAGTGGTTTTCAGTCGCCAAAACTGCTCTGGGTTTTCATAGTTTGCGATGTTCGGAACAGGCTAACGCTAACGCTCACACTCCCATTGAAAATGCACTGCCGGCTAACGTATGGAACTGCGCTTGTTCCGCCTTCACAATCCAGGCGTCTCTGTTCCAGCCGTACGCAAACGATGACGAGCAAGAGTGAAAATACTGGCGCTTGAGTTAAGGTTTTTAGCTCGCTGGGACGATAGACCTTTAGTCGTCTAATCGATTAATCGGTCGATGCTGTCTCGGTCGAGCGAGATGTTTATTATTGGCCAATGCGTTCTTGACTTGTAAAAGGATGAATTTACACCACGGCACGAGCTCAGACTGTTTCTTCTTCCTATTTTGACCTGTTAGCCGTCCTTGATGCTAACACTTTTCACTTTTCATTGAGTCCCTTGTGAATACTTTATAGTTTCTGCCGGTGCCACGCCGCGCCAACACGTTCTGTATTGGGCACAAAACGCGACACGATTGCGGCGCACAGCGAAGACGCCGTTTGCTCTGTTTTTGGTTTCCGTGGTCGGCGAGCGCGGCGGCTGTGGGAGGTGAAGGTTAATGAAAGTCAATCAATAATAAACGACTGCGCGGGGAAAGGTGATGTTGTTGTTGGCTCGAACCGGATGAAGAGGAAAAGAGTAGAAAGAAAGAAGGGGGAAATGAGAGGGAAGGAGAAAAGCAAACAAACAAAAAAGATTAAAAATAATAATAATAATAATAATAATAATAATAATAATAATAATAATAGAACATGAATAATAGTGATAATATATAAATATGTTTTTCCCATTTTTGTTTAATTTCTTGCAACTTGAGAACATTGTACTTTGAATACTTTTTACTTTTACTTCTACTGCACTACTTTTGGCTAGAGAAGTAAATAAGTACTTCCTGTGGTTTGAAGTGTTGAAACTAGAACTATAAATCTAAAAACGGCGAGAAATTGATCAAATCAGGACAAATCTGCATCAGTCTTTAAACAGGAAGTTCAGGGCTTTTACTTTCACATGTGATACTTTTACTGGAGTATTTTTAGTCTGTACTTGTACTTTTTCCACCATTGGTCGGGTTTATTGTTAAGTCTTACGGTTGTTTCTGGAGGCCGAGGACAGGCGCCCGATCCGTCCTCAAATTTATTCATTAAACTCGGAGAATCCCCCGAACGAGCGTAATTAGAATATGCAAATGAGAGGCGAGGAGGCGAGGAGGTGGGAGCGGCGGCGGGAGCGGCGGCGGGAGCGGCGGATGAAAACAGAGCGGAGCCGGGAGACGTGCAGATTGACAGCGTGTTGGTGTTCTGGTTCCTCTGGTGTCTCGCCGCGTTCAGACGGATCACAACAAGCCTCCTCCAGGACCGAGAGGAGGAGGAGGAGGAGGAGGGAGGGAGGAAGGAAGGGAGGAGGCATGGAGGGAGAGAGGGAGGGAGGGTGTTCTATCACTTCACTTAATCAACTCACGTCCACAGACTTAAGGACCACCTCCACACCAAACTTTACCATCGTGGACTCACTAAGAGTCTCTCTCCCTCTCTCTCCCCATCTGCTCGCCTCCCTTCTCTCTCTCCGTCCTCCCCTCTCCCTCCTCTCGTCTCACCTTCCTTCCCTCCCTCCCCCCTCAACCCTCTCTCCTCCTCCTTCCTCCTCTCTCCCGTCCCCCCCACTCCTCTCTCTCCTCCTCCCTTCCCCTCTCCCCCCCTCCCCCCCCTCACCTCCCCTCTCCCTCCCTCCCTCTCTCCTCCCTCTCTCCCTCTCCCCCTCTCCCTCTCTCCCTCTCTCCTCTCCCTCTCTCTCTCTTCCCCTCCCTCCCTCACCCTCTCTCACCTTCCTCCCCTCTCCCTCTCTCTCTCGTCTCCTCCCCCTTCCCTCTCCTCTCCCCCTCCTCCCTTCCCTCCTCCCTCCTCCCCTCTCTCCTTCTCCCTCTCTCCCTCTCCCTCTCTCCTTCCCCCTCCTCACCCCTCCCCTCTCTCTCTCTCTTCCTCTCTCTCTCCCCTCTCCCTCACCCTCTCCTCCCTCCCCCTCTCTCTCCTCTCTCCTACCTCCTCCCTCCCTCCCTTCCCCCCCCCTCCCCCTCCTCCCCTCTCTCTCTCTCTTCTCCCTCCCTCCCTCCCTCACCTTCCCCTCCCCCCCCCTCCCTCTCTCTCCTTGCCTTCCCCCTCCCTCTTCCCCTCCCCCTTCCCCCCTTCTCTCTCTCTCTCTCTCTCCCTATCTCGTCCTCCCCCCTCCTCTCTCTCTCTCTCCTCTTCCTCCTCCCTCGCCTCACCTTTCCTCCTCCTCCCCCTCACGCTCTCTCTCCTCTACCCTCCCCTCGCTCCCCTCCTCCCTTGCCCTCGCTCCCCTCCCTGCACCATCCTCGTCCTTCCTCTCGTCCCTCCCTCCTCCCTCACTTTCCCCCTTACTCCCCTCACGCCTTCTCGTCTCTGCGGGTAGCTTGGCATGTCTCCAACACCTCACACACCTGTTGGGCTCTTTGAAGCGCGATTACGACTCATCGGTCATTTATTTGTTCAGTCTATTTTGTTGATGGGATCATTGTTTTATTTCGGTGGGTCAGCACTTCATGATAAGTATCATTCTGATAGGTTTGGTATGTGAGGTGCCTTATCGTCGCGATCGTCTCAGGGATGCGTATGGTCGCTAGCCCCCTGGGCTGGTGTTCGGAGTGGGGGTCCGTCTCGCTCATCAAACTTCTAAAGCAAGCCTTTCATGTGACACGGCAGCAAGACGAGCGAATTTTCTTCTAAACTGTGATTGATGTTTCTCAGAAACCTGACTCTGCTCTAAAAGAATAGTTTCAACGACTTAAACTCAAACTGTCTTTTCAACAGCTCTGAAGACAGGGAGTACTCTGCTTTTACGAGTACTTGTACTGAACGCTGGAGTAAAAAGTATGTTCTGGTCAAATTGGGTCTGGTTCCCCTTTGATGCCTTTAGAAAGCCCGTCCATGTTAAATGGCCATCGTTATTATTATTGCCTTAAGGACATGACAATTTCCTCTAGCAGTTCCCCTGTGGCGCCTGGTGTTCCCAAGCGGTCTCCAATCCAAGTAAACTGACACAGGGGCACTCGATGGTGTGGTCACACAGACGATGGTGGTGGTCACAGACGGTGTGTGGTCCTGACGATGGTGTGTCATCAGTCGATGGTGTTGGTCACAGACGATTGGTGTGGTTACAGTCGTGTGTGGTTCCCAGACGATGGTGTGGTCACAGGACGTATGTGTGGTTCAGGACGATGGTGTGGTCACAGTCGATGGTGTGGTTCACAGGACGATGGTGGTGGTCACAAGACGATGGTGTGGGTCATATCTGGACGGATGGTGTGGTCTAAGTCGTATGGTGTTTCTGGTGGACTAGTCGATGTGGTGGTCACTTTGACTTTGATTTGAGTAGGTGGCTCACAGAAACGGATGGTGTGTGTAACCTGTGTGGTGAACTGATAGGTTGGGTGGTCACATACAGTTTTTGTCCCAGACGATGGTTGTGGTACAGCTTGACGATGTGCGTGTCAGCTAGTGCGAATGGTAGTGGTCACAAGACCGGGTACGTTGGTCACTCACCTGAACGGAGTATGGGTGTGGAGTAGCACTATCTTTCCGACGACTGGCTCTCAAGTGGTTCATTCTAGATTAGTGGCAGAGTACCGATAGATGGTCAACAGGGTTCGATTCTTGGTGGTGGGTCACCTGACTGTATAGGTGTCGCTGTCATCATTGACGCATGGTCCGATTGGTCACAAGTTCGAGTGGGTGTGGTCACCCAGACGATGAGAATAGTTAAGCCCACATGACGAGTGAGGTCGTGGTCTACTGACTGATGGGTTGTGGATTGAATTCTGGTTTAAGGTTGTTGTGGTCTACAGGTTCTGGGTTAGTATCGTGAGCTTAGTTATGGGTTAGTTCTGGTTTAGTCTTTTGGGTTAGGCTTCGTGGGTTAGGTCTTGTGTTAGATAGGTTTATCATGACCTAGTGATACGTCCTGGATTTAGATCCTGGTATTTGACTTCCCATTTCCCACGTTTCCCAGTCTCTGCTCGGTGCGAGCCGCTTCTGATGTCCGTGAGCCTTTCCATTGGACATAATAGATTAATTGATTGCAAGTGAACGATGGGTTTAGTGTGAGCCGCGCGTATACTAGCCGCTATGCTTCAGGTCAACATGCGAAATAACTCCTGTGATTGGAGGTACAATCAGCGTCACCGACAAATAGAGCCGCTTGCGTAATTAATCAGTAAGTTTAAACTCTGACTTTTCACAATTATTGGGCATTGGAGATATCGAGAGTAAGATAAATAAATACAGCGCGAGCAGAGGGAGCTCAGAGAGGAGCTCAAGGGAGCAAGAGGGAGCAGATGGGAGCGAGAGAGCGCAAGCAGAGATAGGATGCAGATGGGGAGCATGGGGGATGCAGGCACGGCAGCAAGAGAGGGCGCACTGAAGGGGAAGAAGAGGAGGTGAGGTAGAGGGGCAGCAGACGATGGGAATCACGAGAGGCGGCAGAGAGGAGCCGAGAGGAACAGGCACAGAGAGGGCAGAAGGGACGCAGAAGGGAGCAGAGGGGCCTAGAGAGGATAGCATGTAGGGAGCACGCAATTTAGAGTTTATGAGGAGGCAGAATGGTGTGAGTATAGAGGAACGCAAGAGGGGAGCAGAGAGGAAGCAGAATGCGTGAGGCTAGAGGAGGAGCAGAGAGGAGCACAGAAGCAGAGATCAGAGAGTAGCACGAGCACGCGCAGCATATGAGGTAGTGCAGAGGGTTACAAGAGAGGAGCAGAGAGGAAAGCAGAAGGGGAGGCAGAGGGGAGCACGAGGGCGCACCAGAGGGGAGCAGAGGAACGGAGCAGAGATGGGAAGGTCAGACACAGAGGAGTCACGACGGGGGGAGCAGGAGAGTAGCGAGAGTGAGGGAACAGAGTAGTGTACAGAGCGGCTAGCGCGTGAGCATGAGAGCAAGGGCATGTGCTAGGAGAGGACAAGAAGGGCACAGCAGAGCTAGCAGTAACACTATATGACTGTGCGAGCAGAGAGCGAGCAGAGAGGAGGCAGAGAGGAGGTAGAGTGGGTATGTTTTGGCTTGACTCCTCCGTAGAGGTGCAGCCTGAGTGGGTTAGCAAGACGCAGGGAAAGCGCGGTAGGTTTACCGAGCAGAGCAGAGAGCAGGAAGATGTGAGCAGTGGGGAGCAGAGTGGGAAGCACGAGAGAAGGAGCCGAAGAGGAGCCGAGAGGAGTTCCGAAGGGGGTGTGAGCCAGGCGGAGGAGTTCAGTACGTGGGAACAGAAGAGAAGAGAGCACGGGAAGAGGAGCAAGTAGGGGACTTACTAAGTAAGGGAGTCTCAGAGATTAAGGCAGGGTGAGCAGAGTATGTGTTTAAGCAGTAGAAGGAACGCAGAGAAGAGAGCAGAGGGGAGCAGACGGCGGAGCAGAAAGAGGAGCCAGAGAGGATGCAGAGGGGCAGCAGAGAGAGCAGAGAGGAAACAGGAAGGGGAGCAGAGAGGAGGCAAGAGAAGGAGGCCTAGAGAGGGAAGAGGAGAGATCAGAAGAGTGTGAAACACGTACGAAGGGAACTGAGCAGGATGGGGAAGAGTGATGCAGAGAGTGCACAGGACAGGTGATGAGTGAACCACGAGGGTCTCACGCGCAGAGCAGGAGCATGAGAGGTAAGCAAGAGGGCCGAGCAGTGGGAGCAGGGGGGAAGCAGGATTTACAACCAGGACCCACCTCCAGTAAGGGCCAACATCGCTCTCAACAGCGTGACACCAGGAACTGTTGACGTTCCTCTGAATGATTTCAGTTTTAGTGAATCTCGCTTAACATTTAAAAGCGATAAATTAGGTCCTTCAGATTGTCACGATTGTCGCTCATGTTTTTGGAGGGTCGTCTCGACTGCTGAGACGGCGGTTCCACTGTGATCATATTCAGTAATGACCCTCTAGGCCGTCATCCAGGGGCCGCTCTTGCAGAGTTCAGCGACTACTCTCCTGTCGCTATTTCACTCCATATGTGCGTCTCTCTCACGCACAGATGCTTGCATTATCTTCACTCTCATTGTACTTGGTGTATAGGGACGGGGAGAGTGTCATACAACATCGCTCTGTGTCGGGCCCGAGTTTTCTACCGTGTCCTCTCTCTGCATCCCTCACGTCTTTCTGACTCAGCCTACTTACTTTCCTATGCGACGACTGCTCTCGGTCCTACACTTCCGAGCTCATTATAGACCTCTTTTCGCTCCTTCTTCTCTCCCCTCTCCTTTCCTCCGTCCAATCGCATCGTTCAATTCGCTTGCTCTCCCTCGGTCCTCCTCTTCACCTTCTACCTTTTATACACACTCACGCGTACCCAATTCTCCAAGCTCTCATGCCTCCCTGTCATCCTCCTCCTCCTTCCCCTCTCCTCTCCAGAGTTTCCTCCTTCTCGTCAGAGCATTTCGCCGCCTCTGCTCGCACGAGCTCTTCTCATCCCCTTCCTCGCTCTTCAGGTTTCTACTAACAAAAACTGGAAAGAGGCGGCTGCAGCTCGTCCCTCTCTCGCTCACCATCTACCTCCTCATACACCTACCACAGCATCTCATTCATAACGTACACCCGTCACCCATCCCTCACTCGCTCTTTCTCCGTCCCGTTTTGCATATATCCCTCTCTCCTCCCGCTGCCTCATTCGCTCCTCCTCCTCCCTTCATCCTGTCGGATTCAACGTCGCGATGTCTCTTCATTCGCCTAACCATCCTCTACACCTATTCCTCTGTAAGACCATCACCCTCCACTCAGGAGTAAAAATACTGCAATAACTCTGGATGGTGCGGGCTAGGATACTTTTCCTTCGTTTCTCTTCTCGGATGCAAAGCTGTAAGCAGCAGTGCACTGTGAGGGCGAATGGCGTTATAATGGGTGTTTTGAGTCTGACTCTTCTTTGTGGGTTTTCTATCCTTTGTAAATGTCTTCTTCCTTTCTCACCTATGTGCACATCCCAACCGCTCTCTATCCATTGCCATTCTTCCTTGTTCTAACTACTGCAGCGCTCTCCTCCTTTCTGCCACTCACGTTGAACCACTTGCGAGACAGGCCCGGCTCGCCTATCGCACACCTCGCGACTCTTTCCTTGCGCCTTCATTTATTCTCTCGTCGATTCCCCTCTACGTCACCATTCCCATCCTTACAAATACCATTCTCTCTCTTGTGTCTCACCCGTCCACACAGCGCATCCTTCGTGTTCCTATTCCTCTTTCGCTCTTGGTTCTTTCCCTCTCTTTGTCAACTCATCGCGCCATCTCTCCTGCTACACTGTCTTCCTCTCCTCGCGTGTCTGTGTGCTTGCGTCACTCCACTGCTCTCCGCTACTCGAAGATTGCGTTCCTCGCCTCTCTCTGCTCCGGTCCTCCTCACGTCTCTACCATCCTCACTTGCTCTCGCCTCTCCACTCCTAATCCTGTCTCAATCCCTCCGCTCGTTCCTCCCCATCTTACGCTTCAGAACGCTGTCCGCTCTTCGTGCCTCATCTCTTCTCCTCCCGGGTCGCCTTCCGGCTCACTCTCTCTTCTCGCGCTCTCTACGAGGCTACCTACTAAACACCTCCTGTGCTTTCTACATCCTCTCTCTTACCTCCTCCTCCTCTCTCTCCGATCTCGCTCCTTCCTATTACAATCTCTCTTCTTCGTACAAACGAGCTACTGCGATCATACTCCCGTTCCATCTCGCGTCGTCAATCAGAAAATCTCGCCTCGCCAGTCGTGATGACCTGTTCTCTCGCATGACCGCTTCCTCGTCCTCACCTACGTTCGTCTTCTTCGGCCCTCCTTCCTGCATACATCGGTCTATTACATTGTTCGCTCTGTACTCCTCTCTCTACAGATTGACAGTTATTGCCATACTCGCTTGCTTTTTCCGCTCGTCTTCCTATGCTCCTTTCCCTTTCTCTCCCTTTCCTCTGTCCTAACTCCTCTATTCGCTCTCTAGCTCCCACTTCTTCTTCTTCCCTTCTCTGACTCTCCCTCCTCTGCTCTGGTGTTCTTCGTGCTCTTGGTCGCTTCCGATCCTCTATCTCTTTCTTCTTTTTCGTGACTTCTGTGCGCTTCCTCTCCTCCTTCTTCTTCACCCCTCTTGACCCACTCTTCTCCTCCCTTTCTGCGCAAGAAATATGTTCTCCCCCCTCCATCTGGCATACTCCTCTCCTCGGTTTATCGCTTCTCCTCTCGACCTCCCTTCTTGCTCTACTCATTGCACGTCTTCTTTCTCTTGCCTCTGCGCTTCGCTCTTCTGCCTCGCTTCTCTCATCCTCACTCTCTTCTCAATCCGCGGATGGGAGGTTTTGGAGCGCAGTGCTCTCTCCCACGGGATCTTGCCCAACCCGAACACTGCCAGTTGTTTCCTACAAATTTGTATCAGATCGGGAAAAAGGTGCAATGTCTAAATAGAACCAGGCAGGAGAGGAATGTTAGTCTCGGTGGGTTGGTCATCAGACATGGCCGTCCTGGGTCGTTTTTGGGCGGAGAGGGGGGTTTCAGTGGGATGGTCGCCTGAGTCAGCGCGGAGCGGTAGGCGGAGGTCTGATTTCCCAAAATGAACTCGGCTTACAAGGTCCGGTCTGCTCCTGCACTAGGGTCTGGTTTCGCTCTCTGCACAATAACCGTTGCTAGACGAGAAGGACGATTCATAAAGAACGACAGGAACATTTTGGAAGGAAAGGCCACAGTGGGGCGGGATGTGAAGGAGGGAGGAGGAGCAAAGTTGAATGTCTTTTGCGCAGAGTTCGCCGACTAGTTCATGGAGTCGGCTAGCGTTGAGTACTGTCCAGACAGGCTTAGTTCACAAAACAGGCGCGATCTTTACGTGCGACTCCAGTGGACTGTTGTGTAGAACATGATTGCCCCTCTCTTCTCCTCCCCTCCTCTCCTCCTCCTCTTCTCTCCCCTCTCCTCCCTCTCTCCTCCTCTCCATCTCTCTCTCATTCATCTGCATGCTCTCACGTGTCCCACCCTCTCGTCGTCTTGGAGGGGTTTTGGTCCCCCCTCTCGAGGTGGCGGTGGCAGCGGAGCGTGAGGCGGAGGCTGATTTCCCCAAATGCGACTCGGCTCCGGTCCGCGGTCTGCACTTGGTCTGTTCGCTCCTGACACTCTAGACGAGAGGAACAGATCATAAAAAGAACGAAAGGAACACGGAGAGGGGGGAGTAAGGAGGGAGGAGATGTGTCTTCAGGTCCGATCCGCTGCGTGTCTGTCCCAGCTCGCGCACGTACAAACCGAAGACTGTAATTGAACGTTAATCATCGTCGTCTTGATTTGAATGTGAAAAAATCCCCGTCCGACGTGTGGAGGAGTCGACTGACACGAGGAGAAGCTGCAAATGGACCAGAAACAGACAGAATTAGACACTTTTAGGGGGGCCGAGACGATAAATGAACTCGAAGAAGAAAATCTTTCACTATTAGATCAACGACACGGTTTAAAGTTCCTCTGACAGGTTTTTACCATGTTCTAATTTTGACTTCATTTTGTGTGTTTGTAGCTGTCGTACATATAAATTAAAGTTTTACACCGATCGAGCAGGTATTTGTGGAGGAAAGGTGGAAAAATCTATCGAAAATGACAGGAAGTGACATCACAGCAGGGACAGGAAGTGACATCAGACCAGGGACACTCATTCCAGTCAAAGTTTATGCAGAATTTACACAAAAGAAACACGAATTCAACTAAATAAAGTCGCTCTCATTTATTTGTATTTGTCAAATAAAACAATGGTGACGTTAGATGAGTTTTCCTGCTGTGATGTCATCAACTACAAACAGGAAGTGAAATTATAAACCTAAACAATGTGTTATTCTGTGATAACATTTTTATAAATTTGAGCAAAATTCAAAATATATTTATCTTTACTGCGTTTTAATTCAATGAGTCGTCCGACCTGTAGGGGGCGCTTTAAGATCATTTCATGAGATTTAAGGCAAATGCACATAAAAGGCGAGTTAATTCTATGCTAAAATGTAATTAAAACAAGTAAACACAATAGTATTCATTGACAATACACCGATAAACACATGAATCCTAATCAATAAGTTTGGGGAGTGTTTACGGGGCAAACGAGGCTGAAACCACTGGAATAACACAAGGAACCGTGTTTTCATTTGTGTGATCGGAGAACACACTGACCCCGGTTCATCCCAGGGTTCATCCCAGGGTTCATCCCAGGGTTCATCCCAGGGTTCACCCCAGGGTTTCATCCCAGGGTTTCAATCCCAGGGGTTTCATCCCAGGGGTCATCCCAGGGTCATCCCAGGGTTCACCCAGGGTTCATCCCAGGGTTCATCCCAGGGTTCACCCCAGGGTTCATTCCCAGGTTCATCCCAGGGTTCATCCAGGGTCCAGGGTTCATCCCAGGGTTCATCCCAGGGTTCATCCCAGGGTCCCAGAGCGTTGAAAGAAAGATGCAGCAGCTCCAAAAGATCCCTTTCAACCGACAGTGAAAAGTCAGAGATCCCGGCGAGGGTAGGTGGAGGCTAAAGGGCCGATACAGGTTAGGTTCTTCAGATGCAGGTTTAGGTTCTTCAGATTACAGGTTCAGTTCTTCAGATGCAGGTTGCAGGTTCTTCAGAACAGGTTGCAGGTTCTTCACGTACAGTTCAGGTTCTTCAGATACAGGTTCAGGTTCTTCAGGTTCAGGTTTTCAGATACAGGTTCAGGTTCTTCAGATGCAGGTTCAGGTTCTTCAGATGCAGGTTCAGGTTCTTCAGATCAGGTTCAGGTTTCTTCCGATACAGGTTCAGCGTTCTTCAGATACAGGTTTCAGGTTCTTCAGATGCAGGTTACAGGTTCTTCAGATGCCAGGTTCAGGTTCTTCAGATACAGGTTCAGGTTCTTCCGATACAGGTTCAGTTCTTCAGTACAGGTTCAGGTTTATCAGGCAGGTTCCATACAGTGAGTTCAGATGCATGCAGGTTTGATGCAGGTTCAGGTTCTTCAGATACAGGTTCAGGTTTCATGCGTTTCAAGTCATCGTCAGGTTCTCATCATTAGGCTTGTGGTTCGCTCTTCAGATTGGTTCAGGTTCAGATCAGGCTTCACTTCTTAAGGATACAGGTTCAGGTTCTTGATCAGTTCAGGTAGATGAGGTCAGGTCTTCAATGCGCGGTTCTTCAGATGCAGTTGGTTTTTCAGCAGTTCAGTATTGATTTCTTCAAGGCCTCCGTACAGGTTCAGGTTCTTCAGATGGGTTCAGGTTTTTCAGAGCGTCTCTTCGAGCAGTGCAGTGCTCTCAGATCAGCGGCTCTCAGATACAGGTTCGGTTCTTAGGATACAGGTCAGGTTCTTCAGATGCAGGTTCAGGTTCTTCAGATGCAGGTTCAGGTTCTTCAGATGCAGGTTCAGGTTCTTCAGATGCAGGTTTAGGTTCAGATGGCAGGTTCAGGTTCTTCAGATGCAGGTTTAAGGTTTCAGATGCGTTCAGGTTCTTCAGATGCGGTCAGGTCTTCAGTACAGGTTCAGGTTCTTCAAGATTAGGTTCAGTTTCTCAGATGCAGGTTTCAGGTTCAGATGCAGGTTCAGGCTAGTCAGGTTCAGGTCTTCAGATACAGTTCAGGTTAGGCAGGTTCAGGTTCTTCAGATCAGATGCAGGTTCAGGTTCTTCAGATGCAGTTCAGGTTCTTCAGATGCAGGTTCAGGTTCTTCAGATGCAGGTTTCAGGTTCTTCAGATGCAGGTTCAGGTTCTTCAGATGCAGGTTCAGGTTCTTCAGATGCAGGTTCAGACAGTTCAGGTTCTTCAGATGCAGGCAGGTCAGTCAGTTTTTCAGATGCAGGTCAGGTTTAAGTAGTTCTTCAGATGCAGGTTCAGGTTAATCAGGTTAGATCAGACGGTTTTATCAGGTTCAGTTCAGATTCAGGTTCAGGTTCAGGTACAGGTTCAGGTTCAGGTTCAGTCAGGTGTAAAGTTAACGTTTAGGATGGTCCTCTTTACGGTTGTGGATCAGTCAATGCGGAAAACCCAAATGTGTCGAGAGAGAGATTCAGCTGAGTCCGCCTGTTTCTGGCCTCTTAAATGGCTCTTATGGGGAACAGACTTTAATTGCTCCCGCCCCTCCTCCTCTCTCCCCCTCTGCCCCACCCCTCCCCTCTTCCCCCACCCTCCCCCTCTCTCTCCCCTCCCCCCCCTCCCCCCGCTTCTCTGTAGAAGGCTGTAGGATATTGAACTTGCTGCTGCTGCCTTGCTGCTGCTGCTGCTGCAGGTTTGGGGAGTAGCGAGAGAGGGAGAGGTGCTGCTGTCACTGCTAATGAATAGGATGCCTTAAGTGAATGGAGCCACTCTCTAACACTGGTGTCGCCGTGCCTTACCGCAGCTGTATGGTGGTGTGTCATGTGAGTGCGTGTGTGTGCGTGCGTTGCGTTTATCATAACCGTGGGGGCTAAAATCTGTGCACACTCAGTTCAGGGTGACAAAAATCCGGTACCCCGCGACGTAAATTGTTAGTGTTTTCAGATCGACGACACGGTTACAGTTCAGAGATGGGTTAAGACGCGGGTTATGTTCAGGTTATGTTCAGGTCATGTCAGGTCATGGTTCAGGTCATGGTTCAGGTCATGGTTCAGGTCATGGTTTCAGGGTCATGGTTCAGGTTTATGGTTCAGGTTATGGTTCAGGTTATGGTCAGATCATGTTCAGGTCATGGTTCAGTCATAGTTCAGGTTCATGGTTCAGGTTCATGGTTCAGGTTCAGGTTAGGTTTATGGTTCAGGTCGGTTCAGGTTATGGTCAGTTATGGTCCAGGTCATTGGTTCAGGTTATGGTCCAGGTTAGCGTCCAGTTCATGGTTCAGGTTTTATGTCAGGTTAATGGTCCAGGTTATGGTCCAGGTTACGGTTCAGGTCATGGTTCAGGTCATGGTTCAGGGTACGGTTCAGGTTACGGTTTCGGTTCAGGTTACGGTCCAGGTTTACGGTTCAAGGTGTTACAGTTCAGGTTACGGTCCAGGTCCCACGGTTCAGGTTTACGGGTCAGGTCTACGGTTCAGGTTACGCGTCCAGGTTAGTTCAGGTTACGGTCAGGTTACGAGATTCAGGTTACGGTCCAGGTTTACGGTCCAGGTTACGGTCCAGGTTACGGTCCAGGTTACCGGTCCAGGTTACGGTCCAGGTTACGGTCCCAGGTCATGGTTTCAGTTATGGTTCAGGTTAACTGTTTCAAGGTTATGGTCCAGGTTATACAGTCCAGTCTCAATGGTTCAGGTCATGTCCAGGTTACGCGTCGCAGGTTACGGTTCAGTTCAGGTTACTGGTCCAGGTTACGGTCCAGTTAGGTCGCAGGTTAGCGGTCCAGGTTACGGGTTCCAGGTTACGGTAGTACCAGGTTATCGGTCCAGGGTTACGTCCAGGTTACGGTCCAGGTTAACGGTCCAGGTTTTGGTCCAGGTTACGGTCCAGGTTAGCGGTTCAGGTTACGGTCCAGGTTACGGTCCAGGTTACGGTCCAGGTTACGGTCTCAGGTTACGGTCAGGTTATGGTCCAGGTTTACGGTTCAGGTTACGGTTCAGGTTACGGTCCAGGTTACGGTCCAGGGTTACGGTCAGGTTACGGTCCAGGTTACGGTCCCAGGTTACGGTCCAGGTTAACGGTCCAGTTACGCGTCCAGGTTAACGGTCCAGGTTACGGTCCATGTTACGTCCAGAGTTAACGGTCAGGTTACGCGTCCAGGTTACGGTCCAGGTCCACGGTTCAGGTCGATGGTCGGTCGTCAGGTTAGGGTCCAGGTTAGAGGTCCAGGTTACGGGTCCAGGTTACGGTCCAGGTTACGGTCCAGGTTACGGTCCAGGTTACGGTCCAGTGGTCCAGGTTTTGGTCAGTTACGGTTCCAGGTTACGGTTCAGGTTACGGTCCAGGTTACGGTCCAGGTCCAGGTTCCGGTCCAGGTCGGTTACGGTCCAGGTTGGTCCAGGTTACGGTCAGGCTTCATGGTCCCAGGTTACGGTTCAGGTTAAGCGGTTTCAGGTTACGGTCAGGTTAGCGTGTCCAGTTACGGTCCAGGTTACGGTCCAGGTTACGCGGTTACGTCAGGTTACGGTCCAGGTTACTCCAGTTACGGTCCAAGGTAATGGGTCCGGTTTGGTCCAGTTACGTCGGTAGGCCAGGCTTACGGGTCCAGGTTACGGTCCAGGTTAACGGTCCAGGTTCATGGTTCAGGTCATGGTCCAGGTTACGGTCCAGGTTACGGTGCAGTGTTAGTGGTTAAGGAATCGGTCTCCAGGAAACATTCATGTGCGTTCAGGGGTTTGTTTACATGTGTGTGTAAATGTCTTGCCACAAAACGTTAATGAACCATAAAATCAACCAGGAAAAGTGCAGAAATACATCACCTTAATAAAGCATAAACAAAGACTCAATTCAAAATGAACAATAGTTATAAAAGTATGTTGTATTATGAGATATATTGTTTATATAAACCAATTATTTCATATATATTATTATTTCTTATTTATTTTTTATTGATAACCATTAATTGTATATTATTTACCACGTTTATTATGTTTACATAATAGTACATTATTATATATTAATATTATTCCAATTATATTATTATTGTTCCATTATTTTTATTATTATTTACCCTTGAAAATATTTTATTTCTTATTATTATTACATACATTATATTATTATAATTATTATTACATCGTCCATTATTATTATTATTGTATACACATTGTATTTAAAGTTATATTACCATTATTATTGTTTCTATTTTTAATTCCAATATAATTTATTACCATGTTGTATATTAATTATTAGTTAATCCCATATTATACCATTATATAATGTTATATCATTATATTATTCATCTTTATATTCTTGAATATTATTGTACCTTATTTTAGATATATGTTATATCAAATATTACACGTTATATTTATTATAATATTGTATTACATAACTTATTATAAACCGTTTATTTTTGTTTATTATATACCTATGTATTTATTCTCGTTATATTATACCTTTATTATTATAATTATATTGTTACCTTTAATTATTATTTAGTTACATTATTATTGTTTTAGTACGTTTATATTATGTATTATTGTAATTACATTATTATTATATTGTTATTATTCCCATTTATATCATTATGATAATTATTATTACCATATATATTATATATTATATTTTATTATTCACTTCTTCATATTATTATTGTTATCTAGTAACACTGTTGTATATTATTATGTTCATATCATAATATATTAAATATATTTTATACATATTATATATTATTACCTATATTAATGATAACATATTCAGTTATTATATTTATACATATTATTAATATTTCATATATTATTAACCATCCGTTTATTATATATGTTATTTTTCATTGTTTACATATTATTATTTTACATATTTATTATATAGTTATTAATGTTTATTATTTATTATTATTATTGTTACCATTATTATTATTAATTACCATTATTGTTATAATTTTATTATTATTATTATTGTTACCATTATTATTGTTATTAGTAATTATTATTATTATTTACATTATTATTATTACATCATTATTATTATTTTTATTGTTTTACCATTATTATTGTTATTATAACACCGTTGTTATTATTATTATTGTTATTATTACCATTATTATTGTTATTATTATTAATACCATTATTATAATAATTATATTACCATTATTATTATTATTAGTAACACCGTTATTATTATTATTGTTATTATTACCATTATTATTGTTATTATTATTAATACCATTATTATAATAATTATTATTACCATTATTATTATTATTAGTACCACCGTTGTTATTATTATTATTGTTATTATCATTGTTATTACCATTATTATTATTATTGTTACATTATTATTATTATTATTATTATTATTACCACCGTTATTATTATTATTATTATTATTGTTACCATTATTATTATTATTACCATTATTGTTATAATTGTTATTATATATTTTTAACACATTTTCAATTTTTTTTTGTTATTGTGTGTTCTGATTCTGATTCTGATTGGCCGTTGACCTGTCCACTAAAATACTCTTCGCTACGTCGCTATCGTTTCTAGCCGTTCCCACCAAACCTCTTCTAAACTGTAATACTTTTATGAACCTGGAGGCAAAACGATGAGCTTCTTCTAACCATAAGCTAGGTTCAAATTCATGAAAAAGTAGTCTCTTACTTTTACTTTAATCGCTACTGCTACCGCTACTTACTACTTTACAACAACTGCTACCACTGCTCTCAGTAAAAGTATCTCACCGCTTTCGTTATATTCGTGTTGTGGAAGAACATAGAGGGTTTTTTTGTTGTGGTGTTTTTTGTGTTGGATCGGAGGAGATGAGGAGAGTCGCCCGAGGATTAAGGAAACAACTTTTATCCGACGCCGAACGGAGAAAGTGCAAAGTACAATAAAAGTTTTCCCATCAGTTTGTCCCCAGCGGAGAGAGAGAGAAGGAGGAAGAGATAGAGCGAGGAAGAGTAGAAAGAGATGAAGGGAGAAGGAGGAGAAGTGGGAGCAAGACGAGACGAGGCATCACTCTGTCGGAGCCTGATTGGATGTTCGCCCCGAGGGTTTGTGGCTGTGACACCGAAATATCAACTACTACAAATACTGCGACTGCTATTACTACTACGATCATGTACTACTACTATTATGAACCTGTATTTATCCTGACAAGAACCCCATTTAAAGGCACGGAGAGTTTTTGTAGGAGCGAAAACCCTTCAGCAGAACCATCTCACGCAGCCTCGGTTCAGATTGAGAGGAGTTCCGAGCTGTGGGAGCATCTTAACGGAAGGCTCGCTTCTCCCAGACAGTAAATGTGACGTTGAGCGCAGGGGCAGACTACAAATACACTTAGATCACATAAATAAACTCTTCCTGTGAGCGAACCGCCGAGCACTCAGAGAACACTCGCATCACAGTGAGGGCTGGGTCAAAGGTCAATGCACAATGATACGCAGTGTTTAGAGATGGGAGACATTAACATAAAGAACATCGCCATAATCCAAAGGTAAAACGCAGACTTCACCCGCTTCACCCGCTTCACCCGCTTCACCCGCTTCACCCGCTTCACCCGCTTCACCCGCTTCACACACACACACAAGCCCCGAGTTATTTTCCAATTTCAAAAAAATGGAATGGTGAGTTTCACTTCCACAAGGCAAAGAAATGTGATTTGAAACGCTTTTCAATATCTCTAATATCTCGATTTGATTGATACATGTTTATCAGCAGCGTGTTGGCCCCGTGGGCTGCGTGTAGGCTGCGTGTTGGGCTGCGTGTTTGGGCTGCGTGTTGGGTCTGCGTGTTGGGCTGGCGTAGTTGGCCCCGTGTTGGCTGCGTGTTGGGCTGTCGTGTTGGCCCCCGTGTTGGGCTGGTGTTGGGTAGTAGTGTTGGCCCCGTGTTGGGCTGCTGTTGAGATAGTGTGTTGGGCTGTGTGTTGGGATGTAGACATGGTTGGGCCTGTGTGTTGGCTGGTGTGGGGCTGTGTTTGGCTGTGTGTGGGTGGTGTGTTGGGCTGTTGTGTGGGGCTTGTGTGTTGGTAGTTGTTGGGTAGTGTGTTGGCTGTTTGTATCGTAGTGTGTTTTGGGCTGTGTGTTGGCGTGTGTTGGGCTGTGTGTGTGTGTGTGTCCACTGTTTGGTAGTGTGTGGTCTGTGGGTGGGCTGGATTTGGCTGTGTTGGGCTGGTGTGTTGACTTGGAGCTGTGTTGGGCCTGTGTGTGCTGTGTGGGTATGTGTTGGCTGTGGTGTGTGGCTTGGGCTGTGTGTTGGGCTGTGTGTTGGGCTGTGTGTTGGGCTGTGTGTTGGGTGGGCTGTGTGTGGGAGTGTGTTGGGCTGTGTGTTGGGCTGTGTGTTGGGTAGTGTGTTGGGCTGTGTGTTGGGCTGTGTGTTGGGCTGTGTTGGGCTGTGTGTTGGTGCTGTGTGTTGGGTTGGCTGTGTGTTGGGGAGTTGTTGGGCTGTGTGTGTGTGGGCTGTGTGTTGGGCTGTGTGTTGGGCTGCGTGTTGTTGAGTTTACTACTACGACATATACTGCTGCAGCACTTGAATATTTAGTTGCGTAGTTCAAGCTGAAGGGGGCGCTCCTCAGAGAAAGCTAAGGCTCTGTGAGTTGGAGTTTAATCCAAAGTCTGTGTTTGTTTTTCTTCAGGAGATCGCGGCGTACCTCATCACGTTTGAGAAACATGAGGAGTGGCTGACGACGTCGCCCAAAACCAGGTGATGGCACTGTCGCACACCACACACCACACCACACAACAGCACACAACACCACACCACACACAGCCCCGCCCTGCAGCCTGCACAGTCTGTAGTCTGGGCTGCCCCCTGGGGCCCACGAGGGCCCTCAAGCCTGAGCTGACGGACGAGAGCTTCTCACAAGCTTTTCTCACTTTTCATTTCATAAAAAATGGATCTGTTTTTTCTGTCTTTATTGAAAATGTGCGGACGCGTGGTTCTGCTTCTGCTGAAGCTCGTTTATGAAGTCAGGACTTGTTTGAGATTGACGTTAGCTCAGTGTAGTTAGCGTTAGCACAGCAGAGCATCCAAACTGCAGCGGCTCCGGAGCAGTTCAGAGAGGGTTCAGAGAGGGAAAATACTATCAATATTTCAGGCGCCAGAGTTTTAACTTTCACCGAACGCACGGAGCAGACATGTTCTATTTTCTACCGCGGGTTATAAAATGTTCCCTGGGTTTCCAAGGGGGACTTTAGAGATGTTCCAGTTTAAATTTACAAGTCGAAACTCAGAAACTCTGACCTCCGAGGACGACCTGAACGCACCGAAAGTTTTCACGACTCTTTATGGAGACAAAAGCCAAACTCAGAAGTACTACGAGCTCTGGCGTACTACTCAGAAGTACTACGAGCTCTGGCGTACTACTCAGAAGTACTACGAGCTCTGGTGTACTACTCAGAAGTACTACGAGCTCTGGCGTACTACTCAGAAGTACTACGAGCTCTGGCGTACTACTCAGAAGTACTACGAGCTCTGGCGTTCACACAAAATCATGACCAACGCCGAAAATGTTCCAGAATGTTCGCACAAAAACACAGAAATATCAACTTGGGTTTGGCTCGTATGTTTAATTCATGCGCGGTTTGCGAGAGCTTGGAATGCATTAGCTGGATTTAAACGCCTAATACATAATTTAAGTTTTCTATAGAGAAATCCGTGCCGTGAAATCCCCATGTACCTGGTCGGATTTGCAGTTTCATTTATGATCGAGTCGTGATTAAAACAGGAAAGCCTCACCTGGAGCTGCTCTGTTTGAGGAGAAGATGTGCTCGGAAGCTTCTGCCAGCGCCAGGTTCATAAATGTAAGTGTGTCGGGGGTGTATAATTTAGATGTGATGGAGAGGAAGACCCCGGTCACCAAGAAGAACGGACACTTTATTAGGAACACGTTGTTTCTTTTACCCTCGAAGAATATGTTTGCAAAAAGCCAGGGAAGGACGTAGTGTTGAAACGCAGTTGTTTATGAGTCCACTCCACATGTTCTTGAGTGTGGTGAGGTTTTTCTTCAGCCTTGTTTTTGCTCCCTCCAAACGGCCTTTAGTCGTTTAGTCTTTCGATCGATCAGTGATGTTTTAGTCAGACAAATTATTTATACGTCTGCGTTTGTTTCGATTACAAGGACGTAAATGGGACGGCGGAAAGTGCGCGCCGCGGAGGGAGTTACTGAAGAGACTCTCGTTTTCAGGTGTGAATCGTGCAGTCGGACTGGCCCCGTGTGTCTCCTGCAGGGGGCCAGGGTCGCAGGGGTCTTCCCAGTTTGTACGTTTTTAATCAGGTCGATCTCTGCACAAATATCCACAAAAAGATGTTTCGTCATTCCAAGTTTGTGTGTGTGTGAGGGGCGTGGCTAAAGCTAGAGTAAAGACGGAAACGCTTTTGCCTCGTTTATTTGACTTCTCTGCAAAGTCTCTACGCCACGTTTGAACCTCTCTTTATGACCTGGTTCAGACCTAGTTCAGACCTGGTTCAGACCTGGTTCAGACCTGGTTCAGACCTGGTTCAGACCTGGTTCAGACCTAGTTCAGACCTGGTTCAGACCTGGTTCAGACCTGGTTCAGACCTGGTTCAGACCTGCTTCAGACCTGGTTCAGACCTGGTTCAGACCTGTTTCAGACCTGTTTCAGACCTGGTTCAGACCTGCTTCAGATCCTGTGTTCAGACCTGGTTCAGACCTAGTTCAGACCTGGTTCAGACCTAGTTCAGACCTAGTTCAGACCTGGTTCAGACCTGGTTCAGACCTGTTTCAGACCTGGTTCAGTTCAGACCTAGTTCAGACCTGGTTCAGACCTGGTTCAGACCTGGTTCAGACCTAGTTCAGACCTAGTTCAGACCTGGTTCAGACCTGGTTCAGACCTGGTTCAGACCTGGGTTCAGAACCTGTCTGTCAGACCTGGTTTCAGACCTTGGTTTCAGACCTGTTTCAGACCTGGTTTCAGACTGGTTCAGACCTGCTTCAGACCTGTTTCAGACCTGGTTTCAGACCTGGTTCAGACCTGGTTCAGACTGGTTCAGACCTGGTCAGACCTAGTTCAGACCTGGGTTCAGACCTGTGGTTCAGACTGGTTCAGACTGTTCAGACCTGGTTCCAGACCGTGGTTCTCAGACCTGGTTCAGACTGGTTCAGACCTGGTTCAGACCTGGTTCAGACCTGGTTCAGACCTGGTTCAGACCTGGTTCAGACCTGGTTCAGACCTGGTTCAGACCTGGTTCAGACCTGGTTCAACTTTCTGTTCAGACCTTTTATGTAACTTTCTGTCGTCGAATCAACAATTTGGTGCAGAAAAATGAACCGTTGCGAATGGACGTGAGTGGGATTAGAGACTCAAACC
Source organism: Chaenogobius annularis (assembly GCA_015082035.1). Classification (NCBI taxonomy): domain Eukaryota; kingdom Metazoa; phylum Chordata; class Actinopteri; order Gobiiformes; family Gobiidae; genus Chaenogobius; species Chaenogobius annularis. The sequence goes on from BJKM01000837.1 coordinate 26,552, forward strand.
CGGAGGCGTCTTGGTCCGGTTTTGTGTCCGCGCTGGGTCGGTCTGGATCTCCCTGAGGCTCTGCTGATTCGGGAGTTGGACTTTTTCACGATTGGTCCCGGTTCTTCGACCTCGGCAGCGGCAGCAGGTGGCGCTGCAGGCGAGAGACGGCGTGAGATTTAATCCCTTTTACACGCGACGCCACACACCAAATAATCCCATCAGACAGGAACGACCAGGAACGACACCGAGCAGCGTCTGTAAAGTTTGAGCGTTTTAGCTGAGCAGGTTGTGGGTCAGACGCCCGTTTACAAACAGCGCTCTGTGCAGTTCGAACGTGTCGCTAAAGCCTCTGGTCCGTGTTTTGCGTTTCCACACACGGCACAGCGGGACAAGAGGACGCAGTGCCGTTTTCACATCGTTGAACGTCTGTGATGGTTGAATATGGATTTTCGAGTGGTTTGAATTGTCAGTCGTCGCCCCCTGCTGTCCCGGGGTGGAAAACCGGCGTCGAACTGAAGACAACTCTCCTGAGAAACCCTCGCCCCTTTGTTTAATATTTGGCAACGTTAAATGGTTTTGCATGTGATTTTACCGTCTTATTATGATAAAGAAAGAAAGAATGTTTTCAACTCTATTTTCTGACTGTACCTTCTGTCAAGGAAGCAGCAGGGGGCGCTCTATCGCCACCTAGTTCCAGTTGGAGTTGAACAACGGCACCACTTTCTGAAGCGATTGTGAAAAACGAATCTCACTGTTCGCGCCGACAGAGAAGACGTTTTTGTGCCGGTGTCTGCGTCATGTGACCCCGCTAAATGACATGAGCCACGACCCGTAAAACCAGGTCAAACATCTGCGCGCGTGTGCCGCCTGCGTCGCCACGGAAGGACTTTTCTACACCTGGAATTCCAAATTGTTGCTCATTTTTTCCCCGCCGTAAAGAATTGAATCCATTGGCATTTGGATCTTGTAATGAGTTAATCGAGTCAAATGTACTACCAGCCGCTTCGTTCTGCCGCCATTTTGGCATTTTGCACGTCACAAAACAAACAATCGCGCGCGCTAAGCAGAATCCCGTCACGTCAGATCATTGGAGGATTTCTTTTATCGCGAGTGAAAACGCAGAGTCTCGTCGCTGGCGTTTAAAAGGACAAAAGTGGCACATTAGTCGGCGATATTTATGGGTTAAACCAAAGCTCCAGAGGGATCGAACCCGCTTGTAATAGAATAATAATAATCTTCCTTAATTAAAATTGACCTGAAATGTTTAATTAATTTCTGTATTGATTCATTTGGCGCCGCAGTGAGAGACGAGAGCGACTGAACCTGTGAAATAACGTGATTGCGCAGATTGAAACGGAGGTTAAAACAGGAGGTCCGTCGCTCGGGGGTCTCTCTGTTATTGATCTACAGCAGATGTTTCTCCTGTGGCCTCCAGATAAGAACGGGACATATGTGTCACAATCAAACTGAATGTCCCCGCGTCTCCGTGAGGTCTTAATCTGTCCACAGCCCGGTGTCCACCGCTGACGGCGCCGTGAGGGAAAGTCACTGGTTAGCAGAGGCTAGCGCTACATGCTAGCTCTGCTTTTGAGTTTGTAATGGTTTATAGTCTAGGGAGATATGGTCCCAGGCTGGGCTCTTCTGCTGTTACTTTAGCCATGTTTCCACTGGTTCTCTTTGGAGTGGATCGGTTTGGTCTCTCGGGCTCCAGGTGGGCTTTAGCTCAGGGGGAGGAGCTCCACACCACAGCCAGATGATTGGATCAGAGAGAGCGCAGACTCAGTCCAAAAACAAGACGGCAAAAAGCAGATAAACACAAAAGAATCATCTGTCTCCAAACGCTCGTCACACACGCGTTGCTACTGCCATCTTGAGGACTAAAGCTGCATGTTCACTGTGGGTTCTTCTGTCACGTCCCCAAAGACCCCGTTTGTCCAGAAGTGTGTGACTGTGGTCAGGAGGGGCCAGTGGACTTACAGAGAGCCCTCCAGACTGAGGCGGAGCTGTTTGTTTCAGGTCGTTAGCAGCTAATGCTAATTATAGATAGCCGCTGTAGATCAGGATCAAAGCCCAGAACTTCTGTCTTCTTCAACACTTTTGATTGTCAGTTTCATCTGTTGTTTCCACGACAGCGAGCGCAAACGGCATGCGACGCCCGTGACGACAGAAAGAGAGGTCAGTCGGTCCCGTCGCTGACCAGGCCCAGAGCCGTTAAGACCACGTGTCAAACTCAAGGCCCGCGGGCTAGATCTGGCCCACCAGACATTTGAATCCGGCCTGCTGAACATATTAACCCCTTACACTTACTGCGTCGTTGGACTTTTTCTTTAGTTATTCCATTTTATCCACTATTTTATAAAAGAAAACTCTGGAGCTGCTGCACATTTAAATAAAGCTGTAACTCTCTGATTTCCACCCAAAGTAAAAAATGACCCTAAAATAAAATGAAAAATGAAAAGGACTGATATAGATTCTGCCTGGACAGTTTAGTTCCTAAAGTTCCTAAAACTCATTTTTAGTGACTTTACCTTCAGCTTTAAAGGAGAACTGTCCATGTTCCTGTTCCTGCTGCTGCATGAATATGGACTCTTTCAGTGTCCACAAAGACCTATCACAAGGCTTTATACAACCATTTATTTATCTTAGTTATTATTGTTTTATTTTTTACGTTGTGTTCGGCCTTGACCCAAAATGAGTTTGAGACCCCCGCTGCAGACAAACTGGACTTCCCCTTCCTTTGCTGCTCCTCAAAGCCCGTCTATCCCGTTTGGATCTCCTCCGGCGCTCCTCCGATCGTAAAAGAAATATGCTTCATGTTGCAGCTTCATATCGATTTCAGACACGTCTCGTCTTCTGTTGTTACGAGATAAGACCATCCCCTCGTCTCCCCTCTGTTCCTCTCCGCTCAGATTGATTGCCGAACAGCCGGTCTGACATTGAACCGTGAGTTGGCGCGGCGGTGGGTCTCGCCGGGGCCGATCGCGCCTCGTTTCTCCCCCCACCCCGACAGGAGCGCTTCGTGCCGGGGCCTCGTCGCTCGCGTGCGGGACCCGCCGAGCCGGAGGTCCGCGCGCCGCCGCCATAAATCACCCGCCTGAATTATTAACGCCGTAGAGAGCGGCGTGAGGGAGCGAGGAGGCTGAAGGGAGGAGAGAGGATTGGATCACTTCTGACGTCATGAGAAGACGTTCAAGAGGGATGTGGTGTTAATGAGCGGTGTTAATGAGTGACGTTAACGAGTGACTTTGACAGCGACAGGAAGTCAAAATCATGTCGCGTCGGTTGAAATAATAGAATGGGTTTTTAATGCAGAAGTCAGGAAAAACGTCAGACTTTTGTGTTGCTTTGCACTCGTTCAAAGTTTGGTTCTGTTCAAGAAATCCATACTGAAAGTCATTTTTGTTTTGTGTCTGAAAAGAAATAATGCACCGTTTGAAAGTTTTGTGAGCGGAAAGTGAGCGGGGCGAAAGTTTCAGTGGAACGTGATGTGATTTCACTGGGATTAACCTGAGAATATCACAAAATATGAAAAGTCCTGGTGGTTTTGTCCCAACAGAAGCCGCAGACACAGAGCTGCTTTAAACACATTCAACATTGTGTTTTACGGCATTTGTTTATTTAATAGGAGACACTTTGCCAGCGTAATTAGCATTTAGATCTGAATTCCTCGTTGAAAATGTGCTGCGGTCGACTTCTTTTGCCTCCAGTCACCACCGAGCTGAAAGTTTTAACATTCCGATGACACGGCACTTTACAGGATATGAATGAACCATACAAGTTTCTGACAGAATTCATCTTGCTCCGTTTTAATCTGTGAATAACTGAGGTGTTTTAATTCTGTGCGCGCTGTGGTTCTTGTTCCCCAGGCCTCAGAATGGCTCCATGATCCTGTACAACCGAAAGAAGGTCAAGTATCGCAAAGATGGATACTGCTGGAAGAAACGGAAAGACGGGAAGACCACGAGAGAGGACCACATGAAGCTGAAGGTGCAGGGCGTCGAGGTGAGGAGAACCAGAGCGGCAGTACAAGGATCAGTACAAGTACAAGTATCCGGATCAGTATTCTGTGGCGTCCTCTCCGTTTCCTGATGGAGTTTGGCCCAGAGCCAGGGATGATGTCAGTGCTTCTTCAGCAGAACAGAGCCATCGATCGCCTCCAGAGTGTGTGTGTGTGTGTGTGTAAAGAGTGTAGTGCAGTGTGTAGTGCAGTGTGTAGGACAGTGTATAGGACAAGTGTGTAAAGAGGTAGGCAGTGTTGTGCTTAGACGTGTGTAGGACAGTGTAGGACTATGTAGTGCAGTGTGTTGTGTGTGTAGTACAGTGTGTAGGACAGTGTGTTTTACAGTGTGTAGTACAGTGTGTTTTACAGTGTGTAGACAGTGTGTAGTGCAGTGGTTTTACAGTGTGTAGTACAGTGTGTTTTACAGTGTGTAGGACAGTGTGTTTTACAGTGTGTAGTACAGTGTGTTTTAACAGTGGTGTAGGACGTGTGTAGTGCAGTGTTGTTTTACAGTGTGTAGTACAGTGTGTTTTAGAGTGTGTAGTGCAGTGTGTTTTACAGTGTGTAGGACAGTGTGTTTTACAGTGTGTAGTGAAGTGTTTTTACAGTGTGTAGGACAGTTTGTAGGACAGTGTGTAGGACAGTGTGTGTAGGACAGTGTGTTTTTACAGTTTGCGGTGCAGTGTGAGTACAGTGTGTAGGACAAGTGTGTAGACAGTGTGGTTTTACAGTGTGTTTTACAGTGTGTAGTACACTGTGTTTTACAGTGTGTAGGACAGTGTGTAGTACAGTGTGTTTTACAGAGTGTTTTACATTGTGTTAGTACAGGTGTAGTACAGTGTGTTTTAACATTGTGTAGTACAGTGTGTTTTACAGTATGTAGTACAGTGTGTTTTACATTGTGTAGTCAGTGTGTAGTGTAGTGTGTTTTACAGTGTGTAGTGCAGTGTGTTTTACAGTGTGTAGGACAGTGTGTAGTACAGTGTGTAGGACAGTGTGTAGTTACAGTGTGTTTAGTGCAGTGTTTAGTGCCAGTGTGTTTGTACAGTGTGTAGGACAGTGTGTAGTCAGTGTGTTTTACAGTTGTGTTTTACAGTGTGTAGTACAGTTGTGTAGGACAGTGTGTAGTACAGTGTGTTTTACAGTGTGTAGTACAGTGTCTTTTACAGTGTGTAGTACAGTGTGTAGGACAGTGTGTAGGACAGTGTGTAGTACAGTATGTTTTATACAGTGTGTAGTGAGTGTGTAGGACAGTGTGTAGGACAGTGTGTTTTACAGTGTGTTTGTACAATGTCTTTTACAGTGTTAAGGACAGTGTGTAGGACAGTGTGTAGGACAGTGTGTTTTACAGTGTGTAGTACAGTGTGTTGGACAGTGTGTAGTACAGTGTGTTTTACAGTGTGTAGTACAGTGTGTTGGACAGTGTGTAGTAGTGTGTAGTACAGTGTGTTAGTACAGTGTGTAGGACAGTGTGTATTGTAACTGAATTATACTTTTTTTTTTACTCCTGAGGTCGATCTGAGCGAGTCACAAAAACACGTTTAGTCATTCCAGTGTGTGTGTGTGTCGAGGGGCGTGGCTAAAGCTGGGCGTGCACAGGAACAGTTTTGCCTATGTCTTTGCCTTGGTGGTGCAAAGCCTCGACGCCGCGTTGAACCTCTCTTTATGGAATCATGTCAGACGCATTCTGACCTGGAAACATCACAGTAGACAAACAGGAAACAGCTGTTGCTAACTGTGCTTTGCTAGCTTTGTGTGGCTCGTCTCACGTCAGCGTTTGATGAGAAATTATTCATTGTTATTTATGACTAACTTTGAGTCTGCGTTCTCTTTATCCAATCATCTCGCTCAGAAGCGTTGAGCCAAAGTGAGCACTCCAGCCCACTTTGGATACTTAAATGGACCATTACGGTTCACTGATGGACGATGGAGACACTTACGGACCGTCCCTATTGGCTTAGCGTGAACCTGTTGAAACGTGGCTTAGGACAGCATAGGAAAGGGCGTAAACAGTGCCCCTGTAGGGATGCGTGTGGACGTACAGTGTGTGGTGATAATGGTTTAAGTCAGTGTGGAGTCTGTTTGTGGTGAGAGTTCATGAGTTCATGGGGTTCATGGGTTGGTTTCATGGAGATTCATGGGGTTTCATGGGGTTATTCAATGGAGAGTTCATGGGGGTTCATGCGGGGTTCATGGAGTTGGTTCCATGGGAGTTTCATGGGGTTCATGGGGGTTCATGGGGTTCATGGAGTTCATGGGTTCAATGGGGTTCTGAGTTCATGGAGTTCATGGGGTTCATGGGTTTCAAGGGTTCATGGAGTTCATGGGGTTCATGGGGTTCATGGAGTTCATGGTGTTCATGGGGTTTCATGGGGTTCAATTGGAGTTATGGTGTTCATGGAGTTCATGGGGTTCATGGAGTTCATGGGGTTCATGGGGTTCATGTTCATGGGGTTCATGGGGTTCATGGAGTTCATGGGGTTCATGGAGTTCATGGGGTTCATGGGTTCATGTTCATGGGGTCGTTCATGATGGTTCGGTGAATGCAGCAGTCTTAAACGCTCTTCATCCTGGAGCGTACGCAGTGACGATCATCCAGTGCTCCAAACACTGCCCCTAGCTGTCATCCGCAGCCAAAGAACAAACCAAATTCATTTGTCCAGGTTTACGTCCTGAAAATAAAAGCAAACATCAGACATCAGGCTACTTTTTCCTTCGCAGTATATTGCAGTATTTTTGGGAACGCTAAGTATGAGCTTTATAGAATGACCTCGACTTATGTCAACTCTGTCCAAACAGGAAGTCAAATGACAAACTTCACCAAAGTCGTCCAACTGGAGGAAACGTGACAAGATTTTAGCTGCATAGTTTTGTTTTAGTGAAGTCGAGTCTCTCTGCATACGTGCTTGTCTCTGTACCAATGAGCCACACGGCCTACAACAACCAACGTGTCCCGCGGTTCCACGTGTCAGAGTGGAGGACGCCGCGTGCACATTTTCACCTGCATGTTTCTTTGCACGTTCTGCTCGCTCAGGCTCGTTTGCAGTTTCATGTGTTCACCACCGTCAGGCTGACTCTAATCAGGGAATGACACTGCCCTTTCCTGTCTTTAACCCTGACCCCTGCGTGACCCCTGCGTGACCCCTGCCTCCGTGACCCCTGCCTCCGTGACCCTGTGACTAACCTTTGACCTCTCCTCTCTCCAGTGTCTGTATGGGTGCTACGTCCACTCCTCCATCATCCCCACCTTCCACCGCAGATGCTATTGGCTGCTGCAGGTAAGCCCCGCCCTCCCGCCGCTTCAAACCAATCGCCTTTCACCTGGAGATTTGCACTTTTGTACGAACGCTTTGAGAAGCATCAGAATGTTTTGGAGGGAAAGTGAAATCAACCATAAAGTTTCACAAATGAACGAGATCTAAATGATTTTATTTATTTTTTTACAACAAAAAATGTGCAGCAAATTTGAATTTCCTGTGTCGAAATGTTTGTTGTTCCATTAAATACGAGGCAAATACTGTTCTCTCGCCTCTGAATTGTATTTGAGCTTCACAAAAGTATCATTTGTGGTAAAGTATGCGCCATATCTGTGGAAAAGATCAGTATTTCTGCTCCGAGTTTTGCCTCAACTCTTTTTAAATGAACAAATGCCATAAAATCCAACGTTAAATCTACTTTTCCTTTTGCTGTCAAACCCACCGGATGCTTCACATTTTGTGACATTCTGAGGTTAATTCCAGTTCCTCAAATGAAATCGCATCATTTTCCACTCAAACGTTTGTTCCATTCTGTTTTTGTTTGGTTTGAAGTGGAATGTGAGGGACCAAACATTGAAAAGAGCTGCGTATTTCCTCCTTTTTCACTTTTAATCAGCATTTAGTCATCACTTATTCATAACGACGGGCTCAATATCAGAATTGAGCCTTTTTTTTTCCATATTATTGATTATCTATTGTCCACTGTGTGCTGCAGACCTTTACTGTTCGTCCTCTGTCGATTCATCGGTCGGTTTTGTCTTAATTATTCATTTGTTCGTCGATTGATTATTTGATTGATGTGAAGGTTTGAAGACCACAGCAGAAAGAATGAGCTGCAGTTTTGATGGTTTTATCCTTTTTACAAATGCAGATGGTTTGAGAGCTTCAGTTAGTTTATTCGAAAGTCGTCATATTGTGAATGTTTAGTCCTGGTTTAGTCCTGGTTTGGTCCTGGTTTGGTCCTGGTTTGGTCCTGGTTTCTTCCTGGTTTCTTCCTGGTTTCTTCCTGGTTTCTTCCTGTTTACTTCCTGTTTTCTTCCTGTTTTCTTCCTGGTCTCTTCCTGGTTTCTTCCTGGTTTCTTCCTGTTTCTTCCTGTTCTCTTCCTGGTTTCTTCCTGGTCTCTTCCTGGTTTCTTCCTGGTTTCTTCCTGTTTCTTCCTGTTCTCTTCCTGGTTTCTTCCTGGTCTCTTCCTGGTTTCTTCCTGTTTTCTTCCTGTTTACTTCCTGTTTTCTTCCTGGTCTCTTCCTGTTTTCTTCCTGGTTTCTTCCTGTTTCTTCCTGTGTTTCTTCCAGTTTCGTCTGTTTTCCTCCTGTTTTTCCTGGTTCCGTCTGTTTTTCTTTCTGGTTTCTTGCTGATTTTTCCTGTTTTCCTCCAGTTCTCTTCCATGTTTCTTCCTGGTTCTTCCTGTTCTCTTCCTGTTTCTCCTTCTCTTGGTTTCTCTTCCTGGTTCTTCCAGTGTTTCTTCCTGTTTTCTTCCTGTGCTCTTCCCGTCTCTTCCTGTTCTTTCCTGTTCTCTTCCTGTTCTCTCCTGTTCTCTCCTGGTTTCTTCCTGGTTCCCTTCCTGTTTTTCCTCAGTTCTTCTTCCTGGTTTCTTTCCTGGTTTCTTCCTGGTCCTTGGCCCATTCTTAGAACCAGGACGTGGCTTTGGGCCTCTGTTCTGATCACGCAGGAGTCAGAGGAGAGAGTGATGAGTCAGTGTTTTGACATTTTTTAATGGAGTTGAGAGAAGCGTACCTGACTCGCTGAGTCTGACCCTCCGCGACTACTCTCTCTCCGTCTCTCTCGTTCACTTGTCATCCTCTCATTCGTTCAAACGAAGTGAATGATGTGTGCAGTTTTTACCAAAGAAAGATAAACATTCCTTGATATGCTTTCAAAGATTCAAATTCAAAACGTCCCCCATTGATGTCTCACCAGATTTAGTTCACATCTCGGAGACATTAAATTTGTCAAGAAGATGCAGAACGATTGGTTTAAATTGTTCATGATTGTTGAATGTCGCTCCACGCGCTCATTATAATGTCGCTCCTTCAGCGTCCGCGCTGTAGTGCACTTATCATCATTAAGACTCCACATTTGTGTTGCATTGTTCTTGTGCTTCAGAACCCGGACATCGTGCATCAACTGAACGTCCTGCTGCAGTAGACATTCATTAACCTCACATTTGGTTCAATTAGGCCCCATAGTTCAACTGTGTTGTGGCCTCCACAGGGTTGAATTTTATGGCCCTTTACTGTTTTCTCTGTACAGTGCTGCCGCTGGGGTCAGTTTTGAAAAGACACATTTCTTTTTCACTGTTTTGCAGATGTGCAGCGTGAAAAAAAGCACAGATGGTGCCAAAACCAGTTTAAGCCAGTCTCAAGGCTGAAGGAGAATGGGACGACTTTTGAAGTTAAATGATTCCAAGAGAAACTGTGGTACTTTGTTGATTCTAGTAAAAAGCTCAAACTTGTCGGGCCATTGAGTTCTTCTCGCAGAATTGGGTGTTGTTTTCGATGGCTCTTTGTTTGAACCAGCAATCACGCATAAAGTCTTGCTCGATCTGCTTTTTATCAGCTTGCGCTCGCTCAGCAAAGTCAAACAATATCTCCACCGCTCTGGCGTGTCATTCATGCTTTTTAACCTGCCGCTTACACTCCGGGTAACTCCCTGTTCTCCGGTCTGACCAGGCCTCCATCCACCGCGCTGCTTTAGTCCAGAACATATGATCACATTGACTCCTGCACCGGAACATATATCACATGACTCTGCACTGAACATATGGATACATGACTCTGCACCGGAACATATGATCAATGATCTCCTGCAGCCGGACATATGATCACATGACTTCTGCTCCGAACATATGATCACATACTCCTGCACCGGAACAATGAATCACGCTTGATCCTGCACGAACGAATGATCACATGACTCCTGCCACCGGAACATATGACCAATGACTTCTGCTCCAGAACATATGATCACGCATGACTCCTGCACCGGAACATATGGATCACAATGACCCTGCACCGGACATTAATGATCACATGACTCCTGCCACCAGAACATATGGATCACATGACTCCTGTGCTCCAGGAACATATGAATCACATGAACTCCTGCACTGGAACATTGATCACATGACTATCTGACTCCAGAAACATATGATACATGACCCTGTGCCCGAACATATGATCACATGACTCCGCACCGGAACATATGATCACATGACTTCTGCCTCACAGAACATTATGATACATGACTTCTGCTCCAGAACATATGCACAGAACCCCGGACATATGATCAATACCCTGCACCGGAACATATGAGTCACATGACTCCTGCATATCACATGCTCGGAACATTGATCAATGACTCCTGCACCGAACATATGATCACATGATCTCCTGCACCTGGAAATATGACACATGGACTCCTGCCACCAGAACATGATGATCACATGACTTCTGCCTCAAACATATAGATCACATGCATCCTGCACCAGAAATATGAATCACATGACTCCTGCTCCAGAACATATGATTCACATGACTCCTGCCTCCGAAACATATGATCACATGGACTCCTGCTCCAGAACATATGATCACATGAACTCTGTGCTCCAGAACATAGAATCTCACATGACTCTCTGTGCTCAGAACATATGATCACATGATTCCTATGCTCCAGAACATATGAATCACATGAAGTCCTGTCTCCAGAACTATTGATCACATGATTCTGTGCCACCAGAACATATGATCACATGATTTCCTGGTCCAGAACATATGATCACATGACTCTGGTGCTCAGAACATATGATCACATCATTCTGTGCTCCAGAACATATGATCACATGTCTCCTGTTGGCTCCAAAAAAATAGACCAGAGTCCTGTGCTCCAGACATATGATCACATATTCCTGTGCTCCAGACATGATCACATGACTCTGCACCAAACATATGATCACATGATTCCTGTGGCTCCAGAACATATGATCACATGAACTCCTTGCTTCCAGAACATATGATCACATACCTTCTCAAATTAGATCAAATTCTGTGCTCCAGAACATATGATCACTAAATTGTGCCACATAAATGTTCTGCGCTTCCAGAACATAAATGATCACATGCTCCTGTGCTCCAGAACATATGATCACGATATTCCTGTGCACCAGAAATATGATCACATGATTCGTGTGCTCCAGAAACATATGATCACACGATTCTTGCTCCAGAACATATGATCACATGATTCTGTGCCCAGAACATATGATCACATGATTCCTTGCTCCAGACATTGATGCACTGACTCCTGCACCAGAACAATTGATCACATAGCTCCTTGCTCCAGAACATATGATCACAGTGATTCCTGGCACCAGAACATATTGATCAGCAGATTCCTGTGCTCCAGAACATATGGATCACACGATTCCTGTGCTCCAGAACATAATGATCACATGATCCTGTGCCCCAGAAATTGATCAGAAAACATGCATTCCTGGCTCCAGAACATGTGATCACATGACTCCTGCACCAGAACATATTGAATCACATGATTCCTGTGCTCCAGAAAACATATGATCACATGACTCCTCAGGTCATGTGTCAGGTTCAGGTGTGATTTTGAGACATTGTTTGATGGTTTTCGAAACGTTTGAATGAGCTGGCTCCTCCTCATCTCTCAGAGCTTTTGTCCTATCCATGTTCCTAGAGCTTAGATGTTCCGAGATCACGGTTAAGACCAGAGGGGACTTCGCAGGAGCAGGTCCCAGACTCGGGAACAGTCCTCTGGGCATTAGAACAGCCCAGTCTCTGATTACTTTTCAATTGTTGTTAAAACCCTTTTTGTTTGCAGCAGGCTCTTAACAGAAGATGAGCCAGAACATTTTGAAAGTGTGATTTTACCTTGTTTTCACTTGTATGTTTTATGGTCTTTTATGTTGCCTTTGTACAGCGGCTTTGGGCCTTTGTGGTGTGTGTGAATGTGCTTCATGAATAAAACTTGGCTCCCTCGCTGCAGAACCCGGACATCGTGCTTGGTGCATTACCTGAACGTCCCTTGCGGTGGACGAAACAGTGGGAAACCCTGTGGTCCTGTGCTCTGCTCCATCACACACCGACAGGAAAGAGTGGGCCAAATGGAGCAAGGAGGAGCTCAGTCGGACAGTTAAAGCCTATGTGTAAGTGTGAACAGAACCGGGACAGAACCGGGACAGAACCATTAGAACGCTGGAACCGCGCCGCAGAACCTAGGACTGAGAGCCAGGCCTAAACCGGGCCAGAAAAAGGACTGAAACCAGGAGCAGAACCAGGACTGAACCGGGACTGTAACCGGACCAGAACCGGACCAGAAACCGGGACTCGAACCAGGACTGAACCGGGCCAGAACCAGGACTGAACCAGGACTGAACCGGGACTGAACCGGGCCAGGAAAAAGGACTGAACCAGGGAAGAAACAGGACTGAACCAGGCCAGAACCGGGTCAGAACCAGGAGGAACAGGACAGAACGGGACTGAACCGGTACCAGAATCAGTGATTGAACCAGGACAGAACCGGTCCAGAACCAGGACAGAACAGGGACTGGCCAGCCACGACCGGACGAACCAGGTACTCGGCCAAAAGCTGACCAGGCCAACTAACCGGACACCGGCAGACCGGACAGAACGTAGGAACAGGGACCGAACAGGCTGAACCAGGCTGCGCAGAAAAGACTGACAGGGAAACCGCTGAACCGCGATACGGACTTGAACCGACCAAGAACTCGGGCCAGAACCGGTACTGAACCAGGACTGAACCGGACCAGAATCAGGACTGAACCAGGACAGAACGGGTCCAGAACCAGGACAGAACAGGGACTGAACCAGACCAGAACCAGGACTGAACCAGGACTAAACCGGGCCAGAAAAAGGACTGAACCAGGCCAGAACCGGGTCAGAACCAGGAGGGAACCAGGACAGAACCGGGACTGAACCGGGCCAGAACCGGGTCAGAACCAGGCCAGAACTGGGACTGAACCAGGACTGAACCGGGCCAGAACCAGGACTGAACCAGGACTGAACCGGGTCAGAACCGTGTCAGAACAGGGCCAGAACCAGTAATGAACCAGGACAGAACCAGGATTGAACCGGGACTGAACCCGGCCAGAACCGGAACTGAACCAGGACAGAACCAAGACAGAACCAAGACTGAACCAAGACTGAACCAGGACTGAACCAGGACTGAACCAGGACTAAACCGGGTCTAAACCGGGTCTAAACCGGGTCTAAAACACTTTGATGGAAGACTTCCTTTGCTCTCATAAAGGGTGTAACTTTAATCATCGCCGTGGGAACAAATAAACTTTAGAGGATTTCATGACCTTGAACACATCTTGTACTTCTGTTGAAGGCCGTGCTCTGTTGTGACGACTTGTCCTGCCTCGTGCTGCCCCCTACAGGCCGACTCCGACACCACACAACAACACAAACGCTCTGTTCAGTCAAGAACAGAACTTGGCAGTCCTTTTTTTCAAAACCAGGACTAAACCTCCAGATTTTACGGCACATTTGGTCTCACGTACTTCTCTTTTCTGTATGTTTGTGTTCCAGGTGCAGGGAGCAGTCTGCATCAGAAATGTTCCAGCGTGAAGCAGAGGATCATCTCTTCCAAGCAGGAGCCGGGGCCCGGGGTTCCGGACAAGACCGAGGAGGCGGACGGCAGCGAGGTCCAGAACAGCGACGTGTCCGAGGGGCAGACGGAGACCAGCTCCAGCACCGGTAACACCACCGCCACCGCGTTTGAGTCGTCTTCATTCTGCTGTAGTCAAGAAGCCACTGCACAGACCCTCCCCCTTTTCCCCTATACACGCCCACTGCGACTGCTTTTTCTTAATCGTCGGATTCGGCAGCGTCGTGCGGTCGTTACGGCACAAATGACCAATAAAAACCCGCTGCTCGCTGCCCTGAACTTGCCTGTGACAATGAATCACATTTTAATCAAGCCTCTAATTGTCAATTACATGCTTGGCTAATCAATGAGTTTGAAATGAAATCTAATAAAACATGAACGTCTACAGCCCGAGAGTGCGATGCTTTGGGGGAGTTTTAGAGACGAATCAGTATCGTTTATTATGTTTCTTTTCGAGGTCATTGAACGTCTTCTTTAATGTCGTCACAAAACATTCCCAATGTTTTTGTTCCTCAGAAAAAGGCTCAAGACTTTGATATTTCAACCCAAAAAAACGCTTCTTTAGAAAAGTGAAAGACATTTTTCAGCTGTCGCTCTGATGGGTTTTGACCTGGTAAAACGTAGGCTTTATTTGAGTTGTTCTGCTCTTTGTGGTCCGCAGCCGGCTCGGGCAGAAGTCGAGGGTCCGAGCGCAGGAACGGCCGCCTCCCCAAACCCTCGCTCCTCCCTCAGAGCAGCATGGAGGTGTCGTCCTCCACCAACACGGCGCAGGTGGAGGTCCCGGACACCACGCAGAGCTCGCCCCTCTCCATGGGCTCCGACATGGCCGACAGCCCCGCCCTGTCCATGGGCCCGGGCCTGAACCAGAGCACGGCCGTGTTCATGTCCGAGGTGACCACGCTGACCGGAGACTCGGTCTACTCCGCCGGACACACGCACCTGCTGGGGCCGGCGCACGAGGGCTCCGCCGCGGGTAAGACACGGCCGTATGCGAGCCTCGCCGGGGGAATAAGGTTACGTGTCAGGTCTGAGCAGAGGCAAGCGTGTCCACGGTTATAAAGCAGGTACTTTACACGAGGAATCAAGAGTCCAACTGTCGAATAAAAGTCTGTAGAGGGACAACTTTGATCATTGTATATGAATTTTAGGGGGATTAAATCGTGCGTATGAAAAAGTCCTGGTAGAAGTTTAAATCGTTTTGGGAAATTAGCTGCTCCTGCCTCACTCGTTTGAGTTCGCACATGCTCAGTACAGCACAGACAAAACCTTTCAACTTTCTCACCCTGTTCTCACCCTGTTCTGACCCTGTTCTCACTCTGTTCTCACCCTGTTCCTCACTCTGTTCTCACCCTGTTCTCACCTGTTCTCACCTGTCTCCTTCAACCTGTTTCATCACCCTGTTTCTCACTCTGTTCTCACCCTGTTCTCACCTGTACTGTTCTCACCCTGTTCTACCCTGTTCTCACTGTCCTGCACCGCTCTGTTCTCACTCTGTTCTCACCTGTTCTCTTCACCCTGGTTCCTCACTCTGTTCTCACTCCTGTCTCACCCTGTTCTCACTCTGTTCTCACTCTGTTTCCTCACTCTGTTCTCTCTGCTTTTCATCTGTTTCACTCTGTTCTCTACCTCTGTCCTCCTCTGTTTTTCTGGTTCACACCTGTCCTCACTCTGTTTCTCACCTCTGTTCTCTCATCTGTCCTCACCCTGTTGTCACTCTGTTCTCACTCTGTTTCACCTGTTTTCCACACCTGTCCTCACCCTTTGTCACTCTTGTCTCTCTGTTCTCACCTGTTCTCACTTCCTGTTTCACTCTTGTTCCAACTCTGTTCTCACTCTGTTTCACCCCTGTTTCTTGCATCCCTGTCCCTCACTCTGTTCTCACCCTGTTCCCTCTGTCTCACCCTGTTCTCACTCTGTTCTCACTCTGTTCTCACCTGTCCTCACTCTGTTCTCATCTGTTCTCACCTGTTCCTCACTCTGTTTCTCACTCTGTTCTCACTCTGTTCTCACCTGTTTCACCCTGGTCTCACCCTGTTTTACCCTGTCTCACTCTGCTCCTGTTCTCACCCTGTTCTCACCCTGTCTCTACCCTGTTCTCCACCCTGTTCTCACTCTTCTTCTCACCTGTTCTCACCTGTTCTCACCCTGTTCTCACCCTGTCCTCACTGTTTTCACTCTGTTCTCCACCCTGTTCTCACTCTGTTCCCACCCTGTTCTCACCCTGTTCTCACCCTGTCCTCACCCTGTTCTCCACTCTGTCTTCACTTTGTTTCTGTTCTCACCCTCTGTTCTCATTCTGTTTCTCACTCTGTTTCACTTGTTTCACCCTGTCTCACCCTGTTCCTCACCCTGTTCTCACTCTGTTGCTCACCTGTTCTCACCCTGTTCTCACCCTGTTCTCACTGTTCTTCACCTCCTGTTCTCACCCTGTTTCTCTCGACTCCCTGTTCTCACCCTGTTCTCACCTTGTTCTCACCCTGTTCTCACCCTGTCCTCACCCTGTTTACCTCTGTTCTCACCTGTTCTCACCCTGTTCTCACTCTGTTCTCACTCTGTTCTCACTCTGTTCTCACCTACCTGTTCTCACCTGTTTCTCACCCTGTCCTCACTCTGTTCTCACCCCTGTTCGTCACCCTGTTCTCACTCTGTTCTCACGCCTGTTCTCACCTCTGTTCTCACTCTGTTTCTCACTCCCTGTTTCCTCATTGTTTCACTCTGTTCTCACCTGTCTGTTCTCACCCTGTCCTCAACCTCTGTTCTCACCCTGTTCTCACGTGTGTTCTGTCTCACCCTGTTCTCACCCTGTTCTCACCTGTTCCTCACTCCTGTTCTCACTCTGTTCTCTCACCCTGTTTCTCACCCTGTTCTCACCTGTTCTCACCCTGTCCTCACCTGTTCTCACTCTGTTCTCACCTGTTCTCACTCTGTTCTCACCTGTTCTACACTCTGTTCACCTGTCATCACCCTGTTCTCACCTCTGTTCTCACTCTGTTCTCACCCTGTTTCACTCTGTTCTCACTCTGTTCTACCCTGTTCTACCCTGTCCTCACCCTGTCCTCACCCTTGTTTCACTCTGTTCTCAACTCTGTTCTCACTGTCTCACCTGTTTCCACCCTGTTCTCACTGTTCTCACCCTGTTCACACCCTGTTCTGACCCTGTTCTCACCCTGTTCTTCACTCTGTTTCACCTTTTCTCACCCTGTTCTCACTCTGTTCTTCTGAGAACCTTCTGCTGTTTTTAACTCCACAAATCATCTCTCCGGTCTAATCATGACAATTAAACCGCCGTGCTGGACCAGACGTGTTTTTGTTAAACTGTGTATAATTCCTCTTATTTTTGGTCACTTTTTTGCTCTAAAACTAAAAAGTACTCAAGACCATGTTTAAATGCTAATAACAATATGAATAATACAAATATTTGCTCCACCCAGTTTCCAAAGCTGTGCTCGGGCCCAAACATTCGTGCACGATGGTACTTTGTTTTCAGTTTAATCACATACTGCCTCCTCTCGAAAATCGTGTCGTTTCATTGGTCAAAATGAATTGTTGATACCGTCGTTTGAATATTATTTTGTGTATTTTTGTTCCTCAGGTTTGGCGACCGGCATCCTTCTGGCCGTGACCCCTGAAAACTCGCAGCGTTTCCCCTCGTTCTCCGGCGGCGTCGGCTTGGGCGACGGCGGCGAGCTCGTGCTCTCCAGCTCGCTCGACTCCGCCGGTGGAGTCAGCCTGCCCGAAACCACCATGACCTTCGACCCCGACTGCTTCCTCAACAACCCAAAGCAAGGCCAAACGTACGGCGGCGGCAAGAACGAGACCTGCGCCCGGGACGAAATCCACTGCCCCACCAACGTTTTCTACAACTCCGAGCTCGTCAACAACATCAAAACGGAGGCCACGACTTTGGAGCAGCCGCTGACCAACCAAAGCGGCTACGAGTCGACCGGTTTGAGCCCCAGCACGACGCTGGAGCAGATGGACTTCAGCGCCGTCATGTCCTCCAGTTTAGCCCAACAGGCGCACCACGCGTCTCCGAGCCTGTTCCTCCAGGCGCAGACCAATCAACCGCTCCAGACGAACGCAACCGAGGCGAGCCAGGACGCCGCGGGAGACGCTCAAAACTACATCGGGTTGTCCAACGTGTCCAACGCGTCGCCGGTGACAACCAACGGGGCGGAGAACCACGCGCATTTGCAACAAGCTAGCCCGGAACAGCAAGGCATGTGCGGGCGCAATTCGTCGTTGGATGGGCAAAGCGACCAAGCGAAAGGCGGCGACAAAGCGGCGGACGGTAACGAAGATTTTATGTTAAAATCGGAGAATGCGTACGCGTCCGGGGTCAAGGTCGAGCACTTTTTGCAAGAAGGAAACTCCGGGCGAGAGGAAAGCGCGACGAATTCGGCGGGAAATGGCGAAATTCTGTGCAACGGCGTGAATCCGGTAGGCGCAAGTCCGCAGTCCATCGCTCAAAGCGGCGGCATCGATGGCAGTTTGTACAGTTCGCCGATGCCCCAACAAGGAGTCACGGCCAACACCAACGCCTCTGGAGCCGGCATCAGCTTGGAGGGGTTCGAGGCGTCGTTCGGGAGCCAGTTCTCCGATTTGATCAACGACTTCATCTCGGTGGAGGGGTCGGGAGCTGGCGTCGGCGGAGCGGTGATGATGGGGCAGGAGGGCGGCGGCGCGGAGGAGCAGAGCGGCGCGGGCTCTCACCTGCAGGGGGCGGCGGTGGAGCAGGCGTCGCTGGGGCTGCTGCAGGAGGCGGCGAGGCTGTTCGGAGTGACGGACTATTCGCCCGAGTGGTCCTATCCCGAGGTGAGCGCGTTATCGTTCGGTAACGGAGCAGGTGTAATCCCTCATTTGTCCAGGAGAGGGCTCTGGTCGGTGCTTGTCCCGTGTCTGATCGAGAAGTCACTTAAAACATTGTCTTTGTTTGAAGAGTTGTGTAGAGAACGTTAGAAAGGTAATTTGAGATGTTTTGCCTGCCATCCCTAAGTCATTTTCAATCTGAAGGTTCTGGTCTGAGAAGAGTCCTTATATGTTAGAGTCTTTCTTCCTGATGGCTCAGGTTTGTGTCGTTCTCTTGTTCCTTGGTCACTTCTCTGAGTCACTGCTGATGAACTCTGAGCAGTCTAAACTCCAGCTCCTGAAGCCAGTACCTTCAGATTGAAAGTGACTTCTGCTTGGTGTTGATGTACTAGTTTCATCTAACAACGTTTTCAGTGACTTCTCGTTTAGCACATAGGCCTGTGTCTGGGGTAAAACAAAAGTATTAGCGCAGTATTTACAGCAGTCACTTTAGAGTGCATTATTAATTCACTCCTGGTGGTAAACCCCTTTTGTAGCCACAGCCGCCCTGGGCCCCTGGCATCTTCAGCAATGACTTCTGGTTCTGCTCTGATCGTCTTTGATGACATTTCAATAAAACATTGACTTTTTTTTAAATTAAATTATCCATTGAACAAGAGTCTTTCAGTTTATCGTAATCTACGAGCCACTTGGATAGTAAGTGGTAAGCACTTCTGCCTCACAGCAAAGACTACTGCTCCCTGGTGTCTAGCAAGGAACAACAGCAGGATAAAGTATGTTCCAAAGGTTCAATATTGTCATTTTAATGTCTATATTTCAGGGCGGAGTGTAAGGTGTCAGTTGCCGTCTGTACTGCGGTCTGTGTTTAGTGTTACCCGTGTGTATTTCAGGGCGGAGTGAAGGTGTCAGTTGCCATCTGTACTGCGGTCTGTGTTTCAGTGTTACCCGTGTGTATTTCAGGGCGGAGTGTAAGGTGTCAGTTGCCGTCTGTACTGCGGTCTGTGTTTCAGTGTTACCCGTGTGTATTTCAGGGCGGATGAAGCTGTCAGTTGCCGTCTGTACTGCGGTCTGTGTTTCAGTGTTACCCGTGTGTATTTCAGGGCGGAGTGAAGCGTGTCAGTTGCCGTCTGTACTGCGGTCTGTGTTTCAGTGTTACCGTGTGTATTTCAGGGCGGAGTGAAGCTGTCAGTTGCCGTCTGTACTGCGGTCTGTGTTTCAGTGTTACCGGTGTATTTCAGGGCGGAGTGAAGCTGTCATGTTGCCGTCTGCTACTGCCGGTCTTGGTGTTTCAGTTTACCCGTGTGTATTTCAGGGCGGAGTGTAAGGTGTCAGTGCGCGTCTGTACTGCGGTCTGTGTTTTCAGTGTTACCCGTGTGTATTTCAGGGCGGGGTAAGGTGTCAGTTGCCGTCTGTACTCGGTCTGTGTTTTAGTGTTACCCGTGTGTATTTCAGGGCGAGTAAGCTGGTTCAGTTGCCGTCTGTATGCGGTCTGTGTTTAGTGTTTACCCGTGTTGTATTTCAGGGCGAGTGAGCTGTCAGTTGCCGTCTGTACTGCGGTCTGTGTTTCAGTGTTACCCGTGTGTATTTCAGGCGAGTGAAGCTGTCAGTTGCCGTCTGTACTGCGGTCTTGTGTTTCCCAGTGTTATCCCGCTGTGTAGTATTCAGGGCGACGTGAAGCTGTCAGTTTGCCGTCTGTACGCGGTCTGTGTTTCAGTGTTACCCGTGTGTATTTCAGGGCGGAGTGAAGCTGTCAGTTGCCGTCTGTACTGCGGTCTGTGTTTCAGTGTTACCCGTGTGTATTTCAGGGCGGAGTGAAGGTGCTGATCACTGGGCCGTGGTTGGAGTCCAGTTCAGATTACAGCTGTTTCTTCGACCACATCAGCGTCCCGGCGGCTCTGATCCAGCCGGGAGTCCTGCGCTGCTACTGCCCGGGTGAGGAACACAAACCTTTTCCTTGGAATGTTCCACAGTAGGGCATTAAAGGTATACAGTTCTCAGAAGGCTGGAACTGTCACCCATTGTTCAACAGACGCGAGAGCTTTAGGAGCTGCTGCATCGGCCCAAATTTGTCTAAATATCCAAGAATGCTAACGGCAGATGCTAAATGCTACCGCGATGCTAGCGCCACCTGCTGTATTCAACAGCCACAGAACGATCAGTTTACTTTTCTGCCCCTGATTGATTATTGGCTGCAGATGTTGAGCTTTGGTTTGGTTTTGGATTTAGTTTATAGGAACTGGCAACCCAAACGAGAGAGTCATGTGAGGCTCATTCTGCTTTCTGATTGGACAATTGTCTTAAGCACAAAACACCAAATGACAACGTAAACAACATGGCCACTGTTCCTGTACTTAAAGTGCCCATGACGGGTTTTTACCATTTTCTCATTTTGACTTCATTTGGTGTATTTGTACCTGTCGTACATATAAATGATAGTTTTACACCGATCGAGCAGGTATTTGTGGAGAAAACGATGACAAATCTGTGGGAAATGACAGGAAGTGACATCACACAGGGAAACTCATTCCAGTCAAAGTTTATGCAGAATTTACACAAAAGAAACAACTTTTTTTAACTCTCTAAACATGAATTCAACTAAATAAAGTTGCTCTCATAGATTTTTATTTGTCAAATAAAATAAATGGTGACATTAGATGAGATGTTTTGGCCCAGTGTTTGCTGGGTAATTTCCTAGTGTGATGTCATCAACTACAAACAGGAAGTGAAATTATAAACCTAAATAAATAATTTGCTATTCTGAGATAAAATTGTTATCATTTTTATCAACATTCAAAATATATTAATCTGAACTGCATTTTAGTTCAATGAGTCGCCCGACCTGTAGGGGGCGCTTTAAGATTATTAATTTCCTTTTATTGTAACAAAAGCTGTATTGGATTTGAACATGTTTATCTTGTACTTGGGGACACACAAGGGATACGTTTATAGCTTTATAGATATACTTGTACACTTATTTCACATCCGTGTTTTCCCATTGAAAACACGGATGTGAAATAAGTGTACAAGTGTAAAACAGGCCGCGCCCCCCACTGTGCCACGCCCCCCCCCTGCGCCACGCTTCCATCACATTTGTTTTTTGCGCCGCGTTCGCCGCAGATCGGGGGTGAGTACTGCAGTCCTGAGGTGATGGTGGGATAAAGCAGCGATAGACGTGTCTTTAAAAACATTGGGGAATATTTGTATCCCACGACGACGCGAGGTTTGGATGGAGTTCCTCTTGACTCACTTTGGCCCGGCAGCGAGATGAAACCCACGCGTCTAATGTGAGCCTGAAGCCTGGGCACGTGCCAAACAAATGAAGCGCCGGGTTTTTACTTTGTCTCATTCAAAACGAACACAACAAAAATACAGATTATTTTTAGCAGTCGACTCAAAGGATTATTGAGTTATTTAAATACTTTATGACCCACATAAAGAGTGAAACATGGCGGCTAAAGGCTTCTACACAGACAACATTTAATAATAATGACATTTATCTTTGTTATGAAAGGTCTGCACAAGTCCGGTTAATGATTACAGTTATTATTATTATTATTATATTATTATTTATTATTATTATTATATTATTATTATTATTATTTAATAATGTAAATAAAACTATAAATCGGTAAAGTGTTATGTAAATATTTCGAGGCACATTGCCCTATGACGACAGTTAGAGTGAATTCAAATTAGTGATTGTGACTGGATTAACTGGGATTATATACATAAAACTAAAAAAGCCAGATGGAGCCGGAGCGAGGAACTGGAACCGCGGAACCGAGCGAGAACTGGGTCAGCCCCGATTGGACCGAAGAACTGGTAACCGGGACCGAGACCGAGAAACTGGAGCGGGACCGAAGCGAGAACTGACCACCGGGGACGAGCCTGGAGAACTGGACCGGGCCGAGCCAGAGAACTGGAACCGGGACGAGCCCGAGAACTGGAAGCCGGACCCGAGCCGAGAATTGAGCTGGAGAACTGCTGGGACCGAGCCCGAGAACTTGGAGCCGGACCGAGCCGAGAACCTGGACGGCGACAGCCAGCCGAGAACATGGAGCCGGGACCGAGAACTGGAAACCGGGACGAGCTCGAGAACTGGAGCCAGGACCGACCGAACTGACGGACCGAGCAACTGGAAGACCTGGGCCGACCGGAGACATGGAACCGGGGACCGAGCACGAGAACTGGAGCCGGGACCGACCGAGCCGAGAACTGCGCAACTGGACCCGAGAGCGAGAACTGGAACCGGGACCGACCCGAGAACTGGACCGGACGACAGCCGGAAGAACTGGAACCAGGGGACCGAGCCGAGAACTGGAGCCGGACCGAGCGAACGAACTGGAACCGGACGAGCAACTGGAGCCGGACGAGCCCGAGAACACGGAACCGGCGACCGAATGCCGAGAACTGGAGCCGGGCGGACCGAGCCGAGAACTGGCAGCCGGGACCGAGAACTGGAACGGGACCGAAGCTCGAGAACTGAAGCCCGGCGACCGACGCGAGAGAACTGGAGCCGGACCGAAGCCGCCGAGAACTGGAACCGGACCGAGCCCGAGAACTGGAACACCGGACCGAGCCGAGAACTCGGAGCCGTGAGACCGAGCCGAGAACTGCGAACCGGGACACGAAGCGGAGAACTGGTAGCCAGGGACCGAGCCCGCAGAATACTGGAACCCGGGGACCGAACGCCGAGAACTGGGCAGCCGGGACCGAGACGAACAACTGGAACGCCGGACCGAGCGAGAACTGTGAGCCAGGGACCAGGCTCTGCAAGAACTGGAACCGGGAACCGCAGAACTGGAAGCCGCGGACCGAGCCGGAGAACTGGAGCCGGGACCGAGCCGAGAAACTGGACCGCCGGCCGAGACTCGACCGGCCGGAGGAACGGGAGCGGGACGAGACCGAGAGGAGCCGGGACCGAGCCGAGAACTGGAGCCGGGACCGAGCTTTAACATGAGTGTTTTTACTCAAGTAGAAAAGACATTTGGACTCGACTTCTTTTTATTTTGATGTCAAGTCTTATTTTGTCGTTTTTATCACGTTCTGTTTTTCTTGTGTTCAATGTTTTGTTTTTTTTAAAAGACAAGTTTGGTCTGAAAACTACTCAAACGGTCTGATTACAGTTTTATTGATTATTGTATTATTATTGATGTTTGGTTGTGTCTTCAGTACATTTAAGCCCACCCAGAGCCTTTGAACACAACAATCCCGTTTGTAGAGGGCTAAACTTCAGGGTTTTTGGGGGGTTTTAATCAGAATAAAGTGGGATATTTTCTCGTTGCGGCGGACATTTTGTTGCGGTCTTTACGTTTTGCAGGTCCCGTGGGCCGAAAACGTTGGCCCTCCGCAAAAAGCGCGCGTGGTGCGTGGTTCTAACTGCGGTGTGTGTCGCCCGTGTGTGTGTGTTCCAGCCCACGACACGGGGCTGGTGATGCTGCAGGTGGCGATGGGCGGCGAGGTCATTTCCTCCTCCGTGGTGTTCGAGTACAAGGCCCGCGACCTGCCGGCTCTGCCCTCGTCCCAACACGACTGGCTCTCGCTGGACGGTGAGCGCGGCCCGGCCCGGCCCAAACCCAAGACAAACGGCCCGAACCCTTTTTAAACATGCGCTTTTTCTTACTCACAGTTTCTAAAATCATTATATCTTCGAATGGTATGAGAACTGAAACTAAAGTACGGTGGCCCAGAAGTGCACAACAAATGTTTTGGCCATTTTTTGGTGTCGATTTTTGTGTAAATATTTAGTGAATTTGTGTCGCACCGTACTTTATTTAACTTCCCTTCAAAAACACACCTGGATTTGGAGATTAGACTCACGTTTGTTCGACCCAGTGCTGTACTCTGGGTCGTTCTGGTTTAGTTTGGTCTTTGTTCTAGCCTCATTTGCATATTGTTTGGTGTAGTTTTACATTTGTGCCGTCGTTCTGTGGCAGATACACAATTCCGAATGTCGATCCTGGAGCGACTGGAGCAGATGGAGCAGAGAATGTCCGAAATCTCGAACCCGAACCCCAGCTCCGAGTCCACAGGGGCCAAAGGGGGAGGGGCCGAGGGCGGGGCCACGGAGCAGGTGAGCGAGAGGGGGGAGGGGAGAGAGTACGTGTTGTGAAAATGTGACTTTCTCTCCCTTTTATCCGTTCTGGCGTCGTTCCTCGTCGTGTTTATTGTCTTTCACTTTGTTTGTTTCATGAGTCCTTGAGCATTTCTGCCTCAAATCACATTCATTACGACTGTGTGCTTAACTTCCCCTATGGTAATCCCCTCTGCTGCCAGTAGATGGAGCGCTAACACAAATCCTGATGAGGGAACGCCTGACTGAGAGATGGTCATGTTTTTTTAGAAGTCAAAGTAAAGGACAAGAACAACACAAGGAATACAGAAAACGTGTCGCTAAACAAGCTTTTTGTGCACTTTGCACTTATATTTAATGTTTTGTAACTTAAAATAACATGCTGAAACTTTTAGCAAAGGCGAGTTTGAAGCTTGTTATTTCTGTTTATGTGTCCTCTTTTGGCATTAGTGGAAAAAAACAGTACAAACCAAGTAGAAAAACAGTTCTTTTAGATGAAAGTAAGCCTGTACCAAAGCTTTTGCGTCTCTCGTCTTGTGTTTCCCAGTCTGTGGAGCCGAGTTCGTTCGAGGCCCGGGTGCTGTCCCTCTGTGAGCAGATGATGGCTCAGTCGTGTTGGAGTTCGGGCTCAGACCTGGACCACAGTAAAAACTCCAGAGGGATGACGCTGCTGCACCTGGCGGCGGCTCAGGGCTACGCCGGGCTCATCCACACGCTGCGGCGCTGGCGGTGAGACACACACACGCCACCTTTAGGTCACAGGGCAAAGCACACAACACTCTGGGACATTTGTGTGGCGTTTACTCAGCGGGAACGTTCAGGGGTCAGAACTCAAACTGTTTCTCTCACTCTGATGCTGAGAAAGTCCCGGACACTTCTGCGTCCGACTGTTGCTTCCTTAAGGCCCGTTCAGTACGCACGACCCGGAAGACGGTGACGTACGCACGACCCGGAAGACGGTGACGTACGCACGACCCGGAAGACGGTGACGTACGCTCGACCCGGAAGACGGTGACGTACGCTCGACCCGGAAGACGGTGACGTACGCACGACCCGGAAGACGGTGACGTACGCTCGACCCGGAAGACGGTGACGTACGCGACCGCTCGGACCCGGAATACCGTTGACGACGCCGACCCGAAAGACCGGGACGTACGCACGACCCGGAAGACGGTACGTACGCACGACCCGGAAGACCGGTACGTACGCTCGACCCGGAAGAAGGAAGGACCAAAACAAACCCGATAGAAAATCCCCAGACGCAGCTTTTAGCAAATTAGATGCTCACTAAACTCCTACCTCCGACGCTACTAGGTCGTCAAGGCATTGCTGGACCCTACACCAGCCCCGCTTCTCTCTCTTGGGATCAACCCGTAGCCTCTGTTGTTGCGTTGACTTGGAAGTAATCCACTAAAAGCCTCTCTCTTGACCAGCAGCCACAGGACACTCCGCGCCACTCACATGTGCGCTGATGCCCGAGTCCGACGGGCGGCCGACCGAGGGTCCGCACCCGGCGATCCGACCCGAGGCCGACACCGGCTCCCCGACCCAGTCAGCCGGTCGTGAACGCCACTCTTTGTGCTGGGCAGGGTTTCTCGGCATCACAGCCCCTGCTTCCCGGTCCCTACTGCGTAGCGCAGGTTATCTTTCCCGTTTTCTTCGTGGGATGCTGTAGTGATGGGGAGGGAGAAGGATACGAGGGAGAGAGTTTTTGGCGTGGTACAGGGGAGTGATGTGATAGGGTTACTTGCAGAGGGCACACCAGGGGGGGTAGAGAGCGCATCCGGAGAGATTGGATCAGCGACGTAGAGAGAGAAGCTGAGTGATACCAGATGTTCTTCTGTCTGCGATGCAGACCAGCACGAGAACCAACGGTCGACGACAGTATCGAGAGCTGGAGGCTGGAGGGTGGACCCCCTAACGTGACCACGTTCTCTGCAGCTCCTCTGGTGAGTCTCAGGGGTTTTGAGCTGTTTAACTATGATAGTTGGCACAAGGAGGAGCTAAACATGAGGAGGAGCCGTGTAAGCACACACAGTACAGTTACTCCTCCCTACTAACCGAGTGTGTGTGCAGCTCCTCACCCTCAGGGACCTTGAGAGAGAAGTCCTTGAAATGAGAGTGACGATTAAACAATTCAACTACACTCTTTTTGTTATATCCATGTCGAATAAAATCGGATCCCATAAATTTGTCCAATTCAGGACCATTTTTTTAGCGACAAAATCACAAAGCACAGAATAAAGAAAGAAAATGTTTATTTGTTTCCCACTATCCAAGAGCTATTCTCCCAGGCTCCCTCTGAGACGGTAGCCTACACTTTAGCTTAGAAGTACCGCGTGCCCCCGGCGTCCCCACTCCCCCTCTCCTCTCTACCCTCCTATCCCTCTCCTCCCTCTCACTCTCTCTCCCCTCTCCTAGCTCCTCTCATACACTCCCTCTCTCCCCTCTCCCCTCCTTCCTCTCCCCCCTCCCATCTCCTCCCTTTCCTCCTCTCCCCTTCCTCTCCCTCTTCTCCTCTCCCCCCTCACCCTCCCCTCCCCCCTCCCCCCTCCCTCCCCTCCCCCCCCTCCCCTCCTCTCCCCTTCCTCTCTCCCTCCTCTCCCATCCCCCTACCCCCTCCCCTCTCCCCCCCTCCTCCCCTCTCCTCTCCCTCTCTCCTCCCTCTCCCCTCTCACTCCCCTCCTCCCTCTTCCTCCCCTCTCCTCCCTCTCCTCTCTCTCCCCTCCCCTCCCTCCCCCCCGTCCCCTCCCTCCCCTCCCCTCTCTCCTCTCCCTCTCTCCTCTCCCTCCCTCTCCCCTCTCCTCTCCCCTTCCCTCCCCTCCCCTCCCCTCCCTCTCTCTCCTCCCTCCCCCCTCCTCCCCCTCCCTCCCTCTCTCTCCTCTCCCTCCCCTCTCCTCCCTCTCCTCTCCCTCTCTCCCCCTCCCCTCTCCTCCCTTCCCCCCTCCCCTCCCTCCTCTCCCCCTCTCCCCCTCTCCCCCTCCCCTCCCTCCCCCCTCCCCCTCTCCCCTCCCTCCCTCCCCCCCTCCCCTCTCAGATTGGGCGTGTGCTCTGGGTCACACAGACGCAGCGTTGCTCCTCTTCCAGTGGATCACAGAGCTCTGTCCATCCCAGACTCGCTCGGTCGTTTGCCCCTCAACATCGCTCGTTCGCGGGGCACACTCACCTCGCCGAGCTCCTGGAACAGCTGCAGACTCCGCCCCCTTCTTCCTCCTCTTCCTCTTCTTCCTCCTCTTCCAGCACGCAGGGGCCAGCAGCCGCCACCAGAGGGCAGCACGGCGACAGAGTGGAGCCAGAAACACAATAAGAGCACAGGTGAACATCACAACAGCAGCAGATTGTTGTTTTAAGGCTGTAAATTATTTAAGTAACACAATGTCATCGTCTGCAACATACAATTATTCATTTTGATTCAGAATACACTTTAAACCAAATAAAGTGGAAATATGGTGACTGAAGGCTCCTAGATACTCGACTAGTCACGAGTGTTTCCGTTATTGTTGCCGTTTACTGGGCAAGGGACCTCTGCAAAACATGTTCTGAGTTAGTCAGCAGTTCATAACTCAGTCTTTCCTCACGTGTTCAGCTCGGGTGTTCAAACTGTGAACTGAATGGTGATTGTAATGTAGAGGCTGAAACGTCTCCACCGATCTCCCCCTTTAAATGTTAAGGAATCTGTTCCATTTCCTCCTCAGAGGTGAAAACAGAGAACCAGCCTGACCCAAAGTCCTGGAGCCAAACCCGACCCGGAGCGCCGCAGGAAGACCCTCCTCCGTCCAAGAGACCCAGGCCCAGCACGAGCCTCCTCTGGGCATCAGCTGGCTCCGCCCCCCCCCAGCGCCTCCACGGGGCCTCCTCCTGGGCATCAGCTGGCCCCGCTCCTCCCCAGCGCCTCCACGGGCCTCCTCCTGGCATCAGCTGGCCCCGCTCCCCCCCAGCGCCTCCACGGGGCCTCCTCCTGGGCATCAGCTGGCTCCGCTCCCCCCCAGCGCCTCCACGGAGCCTCCTCCTGGCATCAGCTGGCGCCGCTCCTCCCCGGCGCCTCCACGGGCCTCCTCCTGGGCATCAGCTGGCCCCGCTCCCCCCAGCGCCTCCACGGGGCCTCCTCCTGGGCATCAGCTGGCCCCGCTCCCCCCCGGCGCCTCCACACTCACGTCTCTGCTCAGCTCCGGCACCAAACCCGCCGCTCTGCCCTGCGTTACCGCCCCACACCTCCAGAGGACGCTCCCTCGCCTGCAGGCCAGGACGGGGGCTCGTCGGGGGTCGGGCGCTGCGCTGGGGACTGGACACAGGAGCTTGGCCCGGAGGATTCTGGGTAAAGAGCGACTGGCCGTGCACCTGAGACAGCGGGCGGTGACGAGAGAGGAGACACGGAGCTGCTCAGCGTGCAGCGACCACGGAAGACGGCCAGTGAGACACAGGGAGACACGCGAGACATGGCGAGACATGGCAAGACACAGCGAGACACAGCGAGACACGCGCGAGACACGCGGAGACACGCCGAGGACACGCGAGACACGCGAGACACAGCGAGACACGGCGAGACACGCGAGACACGCGGGAGACACGGAGACACAGCGAGACACGGGGAGACACAGCGAGACACAGCGAGACACAGCGAGACACGGCGAGACACGGGGAGACACGGGGAGACACAGGGAGACACGCGAGACACGGCGAGACACGCCGAGACACCGCGAGACACAGGGAGACACGCGAGACACAGGAAACAGGGAGACACAGGAGACACGCGAGACACAGGGAGACACGCGAGACACAGGGAGACACGGCGAGACACATCGAGACACAGGGAGACACGGCGAGACACGGCGAGACACGGCGAGACACGCGAGACACAGGGAGACACAGGAGACACAGTCGAGACACAGCGAGAAAAAGACAGGAAAGACAGGGCTTTGAGCGGACATGAGGGGACGAACAGGCAGCGGTGCTTTGCTGCAGCTTCTGACCTTCTCCATAAAGTTTACACCAATTGTTTGCCTGTAAAAGAGCACAGACCTGTTTGTACTGCAGGAGTGAAGCGAGGCGTGCCCACCGAGCGTGCCCACCGAGGCGTGCCCACCGACGCAAGGCGTGCCCACCGAGGCGTGCCCACCGAGGCGTGCCCACCGAGGCTGTGCCACCGAGGCGTGCCCACCGAGGCGTGAGGTCGAGCCCGTGACGCGTCTTTACAAAATGTCTGATGAAGCCTTAAGAGTCGTGTTACTTCAGTTTGAATTTTGTGTAGAAAAGATTCATTTTTTCATCTTCGACTCTCGTCCAAGAGTCATTCTCAATCTGTGAAGTCTGAGTTTATCCTACTCTGTGTAAGCCCTGCCCACAGGCGGACCTCCTGATAATGGGCCATTGAAACTCCCTGATGGGCCATCGACATCCTACTGTACACTGGACTGTCGCTCCCTCCTCACTGAGTACCTGATTAGCATCAGAATGCCCCGGGCTCTCCAGGGTGGAATCTAAGTCAAGTAGAAGCTGTAACAAGTGTTTACGTGCACGGCCCATAAACACACAAACACCACACACACACAAACACACCACACACACATAACACACACAAAACACACACACACACACATAACGCACACTCTTTTGAGCGCCTCGCGTTTGTCCCGCTCAGATGGACCTGTCGTCGCTGGCGACCACATCATGGAGCCACGTCCGAGCGACTGAAGCAGAGCCAATGGAGACAGAGGTGGACTCTCGAGGGGGGGCTTAGCGGGGACGTCGCGGCGCTGTCCGGGTGCCTCAGCGACGTCGAGAGGTGAGACACACGAGGGGAAACGACAGCTGAAGGGAGAGTAACTGTCTGCATTATCGCCGTACGAATATTCAGACGATATGATGTCGATCCGACAGAAATGTGTTCAAAACGTGTCTTTTGAACGTGACAAAAGTGAAACGTCAAATTAATGACAAAAGTGCAGAAATATGAATGACAAAAGTGCAGAAATATGAATGACAAAAGTGCAGAAATATGAATGACAAAAGTGCAGAAATATGAATGACAAAAGTGCAGAAATATGAATGACGAAAGTGCAGAAATATGAATGACAAAAGTGCAGAAATGTCCCCGCAGTCCCACATTTCACCACAGGGGGTTCTCTGTGGCCTCTGCTCGCGTTCCTGAGCTGCGTTCCTTGTCGTCCCTCGCCGCAGGTTCCTGAACCCCGGGCCGCCGTCGCTCGGGCCCCGGCTCGGCTCCCGTCCCGGGGACCCGTCGCCCCCGCCCTGCGCCCCGGAGCTGCGGTTCCTCTGCGGCGCGGCGAAGGAGCCCGGCGCCAAAAGCCCGTCGCCGTCCCGCTTCTCCATGAGCGACTCGGAGCGGGCCGAGCTGTACGAGACCATCCGGCTCGCTCTGCTCGCGCTCAGAAAAAACAAGGTAAACGACGTCTGCTCCAGAGCGCCACCCACTGGGTTTGCAAACGCGGTGACGCTTCTACGCGAGATGGACCGATATATCGACGGGCCGCGGTGTCAGGCTGACGTTCTGCTGCTTGCACTTTTAGCACACTGACTAAGCCTTGAATCTCCAGCAGAGGGCGCTCTTCTGCTTGGGGACGAGCCGCTCCCGAAAGAACACGCATGAAGCTGAGTTTGAACGCTTCACGGTGTCGAAAGTATCAAAAATCTGGTGCTAATCGATGCTAAAACTAGTATCGAAACGCGTTGGAGGTTTTTTCTACTTTTTAGATCTGTAAAATTTTAACAAAAGAAAAAAAAAGGAACTCTATATATCTACTCTAATAAATATCAAATAAACAGGACAAAATGAGACCTTTTGTGTCCAGCTTTAGAATGAGCTTGATCAGAACCAGTAGAAGACCACGCCGTTTAACAAAGAAAAAAATGATTATTTTGTATTAAAAATGCCTAAAACCTTTCAAATAGATGCTTTTTAATTATTATCGTGATATTGACATCGGTATCAGGAATGGCGTGTATTCCTAGTATCGGAATGGTGTTTGAAAGCACCGTGACGACACAAGGAACGCACAGAACACGATTTAAATTTAGTCTGAATGTCACGTTTTCCATTTGCCTGATTTCTTTGTCACGGCCTTTTTTCCTGCCGCCAATAGTGCGTTCCAGAGGTATCCATTTATTGTGTTCAGGAGTTTTGAGGCCCAAATACACAGTTCTAAAGCTGAGCGACAAAACAGCCTGCAACGCATCGCATATTTTCAGTCTATTATTACTATTATTATTATTATTATTATTATTATTATTAGTTACACAATTCAGCCCTTCACATCGGCTCAGAGAACTCGACAGAGCTTTTGGTTTCTTTGGATCTGTAGCAGCGTCGACCACGAACAAAAACACGTCCATCGAGCGCTACAAGGTACAACAGTTTTTTTAAATTGAAAATAAATCAATAAAAAGCCATGTTTACGATCATTTGGGCCGAACCAAACCGTGTCGTAGTTCCTTCCTCCGTCCCACCCTGGCGTCCTCCTTCACGGCGTTCGTAAATCTCTTGTTTCCTGCCGCTCTCCGACACAAAGGCCCTTCTGCCCGTGCTCACCGTGACCTCTGTCCCGCAGGGTCCCATTCAGGAACAGCGTAAAGAGATTGCAGCTGTGATTCAACGCTGCTATAAGAGATACAAACAGGTAAAACGCACAATCAGACAAAAACAACACACACACACACGAGACCTCCGAGAAGCCACACACAACTAGAGATGCAGTGGAGTCAAAGTAATAAATACTCTAAAATACACCTCAAGTACTTGATGTGATGTAATCCCTCTGTTGTCCTGAAGGGGTCCACGTTAAGAAAAAGTTTCCAAGGTTTTCATCTGGAAACCAACATGATTTGTCATTTTCAATCCGAAGCAAATGATCATACCTGCAGCATTTGTACTCTGATCTCATTGGTCCAGTCAAAAGGGGAGGGGTTATAACTTGATACGTGCCCTGTCCTTGTTTACAATCCTTACAGTTTGGGGCGTTAAGTCCCATTGAGGTCTGGCCTCCTCCACCTCAGAGCTGTGAAGTGCCTCATTAGCGTTTGACTGGTTTGACTTCGGCCCGGGTCTAATGCGGTTGTTGTAGACTGAGGGGAGGTTGTATCTCCTGTTCGAAGAAGGATCGTCTTTCTCGGCGTCGCCTCCTTCACTCAAACCAAACCTCATCACGTTTATATCAGTGTCTTCAAACGTGTGATGTGAGGCTTTTCGATGCAGATTCATGACGGATTGTGAACCCACATTTGAGTGCCTTCTTGTGTTGATACAGGAGTTGGCCTGCTTTGCCTCCAGGCACAGTTTAATGGCGCTGTTGTTTGGTTTCAGTATGCACTTTATAAGAGGATGACCCTGGCTGCCATTCTGATCCAGAGCCGCTTCAGGAGTTTAATCGAGCAGAAGAAGTTTCAGCAAAGTCGCCGCGCAGCTGTCCTCATCCAGCAATACTACCGCTCCTACAGGCACTCCCTCAGGTACCGCTTCAGAGCCCGCCGATTAGATCATGTTCACGGACCGAGCGGGAGTTGTGTTGAGCCGCATCCGGTCTCGCCAAAAACACTCGCTTTACAATTGACCGGGTTTGTGATGTCCAAAAGTGGAGATCTGGAGGTCTCTATGTTGTTTTTAAAGCGCCCCCTACAGGTCGGACGACTCATTGAACCAAAATGTAGTTAAGATGAATATAGCTTGCTTTTTCCAAAAATTATAAAAATGTTATCCCAGAATCGCACATTTTTTAGGTTTATAATTTCACTTCCTGTTTGTAATTGATGACATCACACTAGGAAATTACTCTGCAAACACTGGGCCAAAACTCATCTAATGTCACCATTTGATAAAATATATGAGAGTGACTTTATTTTGTTGAATTCATGTTTAGAGAGTCAAAAAAGTTGTTTCTTTGTGTAAATTTGGCATAAACTTTGACTGGAATGAGAAGTGTCCCTGCTGTGATGTCACTTCCTGTCATTTTCTCCACAAATACCTGCTCGATCGGTGTAAAACTATCATTTATATGTACGACAGGTACAAATACACCAAATAAAGTCGAAATTAGAGCATCGTAAAAACCTGCACTTTAACTTCATAAATCATCATCACAACTGCGTGTTTACGTTAGCATGTCGGGGCAAGCTAGCTTTTGTTCATTTCCCCCATCGCTATTCCCTCAGCTGCCAGTAGATGGAGCGCTAACACAAATCCTGATGACGGAATATGTGTTTTTAGTCGTACATTATTATACGTCCTAAAACAGAGATGTACACAGACGTAAAGGCACAAGAACGACACATGTCCTACTCCTCTTTCCACCCTCTGTTCATCGTTTCTGTCTTTGTTTTTTTCCTGATCCACAGCCGCCTCCTCAGTAAAAAACAGAACCAAGCCGCTCGCAAAATCCTGAGGTTCCTGCTCCGCTGCCGTCACAGGTAAAACAGAAATATGAACCAGGTTGTAGCAGATTAGCGTTGTTATGTCGTCGGATGCCCTCCCAGCCTCTCATCTTCTTGCACTGTTGAACTGAAAAACAAATCTGACGCTTTTGGATTGTAGTGGAGCAAAATACAGTTGGACGATGAGGAGCTGCAGGTGGTCCGCCATCTTTGGAACTGAAAAACTTAAATAAAATAATATCGAAATCGAAATATATGTTTTTATTGAATTTATTTTCAGATTTCAGTTCACGTTCACTTTCTTATGTCACCAGAATTTACTTCATCTTTTAAAGTGAAACGTTTTCTTTTCAAATAATTATAATTTTTTTAAACCTGTTAAACCTGATTTGGTCTGGAAAAAAATATGACTTCAAACACGAAAAAGATGAGTTTTCACTTTCAAAGATTCTGGACCTGTTTTGGCTCCAGAGTTTCAAGATCTTTCTCGACACAAATACGAGCAAATTTAGAGAAATCGAGTGAGAAACACAAATATTGTCATCTGAAGCTAGCTGTTAGCTTAGTGTTAGCTTAGCATGTAGCATTCGCTGAACGGTTTGATGCTAACGTTATTGTTTTGTCCCATGAAGCCCGATGCTGGACCACAGGCCTCTGAAGCAGGTGAGTGTCTGTGGGGGTCTTCTCCCTCTGCTCCTGCTGCATGTGAGCAGAGGCAGGGTTTAAAGAGACTGCGGGGGTCTTCTCCCTCTGCTCCTGCTGAGACTGCGGGGTCTTCTCCCTCTCCCTCCCTGCTGCTATGTGAGCAGAGGCAGGGTTTAAAGAGACTGCGGGGTCTTTCCCTCTGCTCCTGCTGCATGTGAGCAGACAGGGTTTAAAGAGACTGCGGGGTCTTCTCCCTCTGCTCCTGCTGCATGTGAGCAGAGCCAGGGTTTAAAGAGACTGCGGTCTTCTCTCTCTGCTCCTGCTGCATGTTGAGCAGAGGCAGTTTAAAGAGACTGCGGGGTCTTCTCCCTCTGCTCCTGCTGCATGTGAGCAGAGCAGGTTTAAAGAGACTGCGGGGGTTCTTCTCTCTCTGCCTCCTGCTGCATGTGAGCAGAGGCAGGGTTTAAGAGGACTGCGGGGGTCTTCTCTCTCTGCTCCTGCTGCATTGAGAGAGCAGGGTAAAGAGACTGAGCAGAGGCAGGGTTTAAAGAGACTGCGGGGGTCTTCTCCCTCTGCTCCTGCTGCATGTGAGCAGAGGCAGGGTTTAAAGAGACTGCGGGGGTCTTCTCCCTCTGCTCCTGCCTGCTGCATGCTGTCAGACCAAAGGGGACTGTTGGTTCCTGTCTCGGGCATGTCCTGGTTCACATAAAGAGAATAAAACATATTTTTGAATTT
This sequence comes from Chaenogobius annularis, assembly GCA_015082035.1. Classification (NCBI taxonomy): domain Eukaryota; kingdom Metazoa; phylum Chordata; class Actinopteri; order Gobiiformes; family Gobiidae; genus Chaenogobius; species Chaenogobius annularis. Next base: position 62,092 of record BJKM01000837.1, read on the forward strand.
TAAAAATCTGCTACTTTTGCACGTGCCGCGTACAAGCGTGCGTTTTACGTTTAATGCCATTTTTATTTTGTTTTTTTTCTGCGCAGGGCCAGAGAGCAGAGAAAGGCCAAGGTTCCTGAGAGGTCTCCTGCTGCACACCGCCCCCTGAGCCCCTTCAGCCTGTGATCCACGCCCCCAGACCGCCAGAACCCCCTCTAGAACCCCTCCAGAACCCCTCCAGAACCCCTCCAGAACCCCTCCATCCTGCCCAAAACAACACCCCAAAACCCCTCTTCCTGTCCCTCCTCCGCCCACCTCTCTGGGGCTCAACACGGCCCAAACACCTCTGGGACGCCAAGCAAATTCTCGTGTCATTTTCCCCATGGATAGAAAATGTCAAATCCATTGAAAGTTTGAAGGCTTTTGGCAGAGGCTAATCAGCGTAATCAATGAGCCGATTTACCAACATTCAGAGACATAAACCCTTCCAGTGTTTGCAAACCGAACGCCATCATTCTAAAGCTGGTAGCGGCCCATACGCTAGAGTTAGCGTTAGCCTTCAGACGGCGCCAACGATGTCAAACCAGGGGCTGTTCTGAGCACCAGAGATACCGCACATTACCGTCTGTAGAAGGGTGTTAACGTGAGCGATTAGCGCCGACATTAGCATGAATACTAAGGCTCTCGTCCACCGATCAGTCAACTAAAAGAGGGTGTGGCAAACGCTGTCAGATCTGTTCAGTATCTCCATATATCGAACCCAAACTGCACAAGGGTTCATGCAAAAAACAACTATTTACACAAGCGTACTCGTAAACATATGCTATAGAAATGAGCTTAAACTCACGATTCAGTCCGTTATCTTCAGCTATTTTGCTCCATGTCTGTCTAGAGTTTTGCTGTGGTCCCGTACAAATCCTTTTAATCCAAACAAAATCATTACTGTAGTCGATTAGGACAAACTTCGGTCGACTTGATAAAAAACCATCGACCGATTAATCGACTAAACAACTAAAGGCCTGGACGAATGAGGGATTACACCGATTAGCGCTCTAATAAATACCGAGCGGGTCACAACAGTTTGACCATGAAATGTGAGTTTAATTTCATCGAGTGTCACAAATCCTGCAAACACGAGTGAAAAAACCGTATCAAACACATGAAAAACAAACAACAACAACAACAACAACAACAACATGCATGTTTTTTTCTGCCTCATTAAAATGAATGTAACAGAAGGTTTACATCAGGACCAGAGCCTGAGCTTCTCTAAACATGTCACTCCTGGAATAGTACTTTAATATGCTTGAGTTTTGCTGTGGCGCAGTGGTTGAAGTAAGTGCTCAACTAGACACTGGAGGGTTGCCGGTTCGACTCCCACCTGAGCACTTACTGTTGTTGTACCCATGGCCAAGACCCGTCACTCCCGTCGCTTTCACAGGAAGGGCATCTGACAAAAAACATGCCAGATTACTATAACTAGTCATAGATTTGTTAATTATTCAACCTTTTATGTTCGCATGAAAATAAGAAAATGTCACCTGCAAACAAAAGGTACAAACAATGAAGCTTTACTGAACGGTAAATCAATGTCGTAGTTATCAGGTGAAACGTGTCATTATTATGAGCCAAAGCTCTAGTGCGAGTTAGCCTGCAGTCAATTAGCCTCCATCAAACTGAAAGTACAGTTTCATCTGAATGTCTGTGGGGGAAATGAGAGTGAATTTGACTTTCGGAACCGGACGTGCTGCTCTGGTTTGCGCTCCGTTCCTCAAACACGAAAAAAAAAAAAAAACTCGTACTTGTAAATCTGACTGAGGATTTGACGATGTGTCCATCATGGCAGCTCAGATTGACAGACAGAAAAGGGCGGGGTTGAGATGAATTTAGCCCCGCCCTCAGCACTGCTCCTCCTCGTTTTGAAAGCGCGAGGAGGCCATCACATTAACCTCATAGCATTTTTGCACTCTTTTACTTTTTTTGCAAAGCAACGAGTTCGGCGACTTTTTGGATTTAGGAGAACAAAAAAAACGTGACGAGAATGTGGATATTTGTTGCTGCATCGAGGGTTGAGGATTCTCCGTGGGATGAACGGCCGACTGGATAAAATATATTTGGACATGCTGAGTATAAGAATAAGCTTTGTTTTTAATCATGCCGATTCCAAAATAAATGTTGGGACGATGTCTAAAATGTAGATAAAAAAACCGAACGCAGTCGTGAGTGAGACTCACGGGGCTTTTAAGGTGAGCTCAAAAATGTCGTACGGAAATGTATTCTCAAGCAGCAGCGTGTGTGTGTATGCAAGAAATCCTCTTGAAATAACAAGTAAAAAATTCAATGAATCAGCGAAAATTTTGAAAGATTTAAAAAAAATAAAAAAAATACTTTTGATGAATTTTATATATTTTTTACTTGAATTACAAAAGCCCTAAGAGGCAAGCAAAAAACAAAAAACAAAAAAAGCGCTCAATTTCTTATGTTCAAAATATTTTTTTCCCAATTTTTTCCCAAATTTTCTCCCATTTTTTCCCAATTTTTTTCCCAATTTTCCCCCACATTTAGAAAAACATTTTACTTGCCTTTCTGGTGTTAAAAAAAGTAGGTAAAATACTGTACATTTGATTTATTTTTATTTTTTTTACCTGCAATTGAAACTGGAAGGGTGGGAAAAAAAATACTTGAATAAATAATGCACAAACTGAGAGTCTTTTTTGTTATTTAAAAAAAAAAAAATTGTCTTGCAATTCAAACTGTAGGAAAAAAATATTTTGAACTTTTTTTTTTTGCTTGCCTCTTAGGGCTTCCGTCGTAAACAAACAAACAAACAAACAAACCCAAATGTATTTAGCCTCAACAAAATGTATCTCAAAAAGTAACTGCAGAACAAAGCAAGATGCAATTTTTTTATTGGCAAATCATCAATATAATAATCAATAATGTTATTTTTATGACTAAATTTACAGTATTCTTGATTACTATTGTATCTATTTGTTATTAAGACGTTTCCAAAATCGCTGCACGACGTCGTTTCCGCATCCGACACTTTTTACCCCCCAACGTCCTTTTTAGAATCGGCATTTTCCAAACATGACAAACGAGAAAACATAAAACCAAAAAAGTCATCGATTGCATGCGACAACGTTTTTTTCCCGCTCGTTTTCCTTCTCTGAACCGCCGCCCCGCCCCGCCCCGCCCCGCCCACGATGAGTTGGGTCCATTTTGTACAGGTTCAAAATCCAAACCCGATCGCACAGGCTTGAGTTCCCATCGCCCGGACGGAACTCTCGAAGGGGAGGAGTCGCACTGAATGTAAGAAGGGCATTGTTTTCGATGTTACGTGGGTTATTTCTTGGGTCTTCTTGGAAAAACGATGTCTTTAAACAGTTTTTCTTTGTTCCCCTGGACTTTTTGCTGTGCGTCGCGTTGTCGTCCGTTTTTTCCCGATTCTGAAATGCATGTCTTTGGGCTGTGGAGCTCTGCATGCTTTTGCCAAACGCTTTGGTGCCGTTTTTGAGTTTTTCTATGTGATTTCTATGTAGTAAGTTGTGTCTCTTCTCATGTCCACATCTTCTCCATCTCGATCCCGGTTGCCCTGCGTAATGTGAAACGTGTAAATGATCAAACTTTTGTTTTTTATTTCATTATTGTTTTCGACGTTATTTATTTATTGGTAAAAGTTATTTATTTGATCGGCGAAAAATTGTGTTTTGGAAAATTCGGGGAAAAGTTCTTGTTGTGTATTGGTTTTATGCGGCGCCGCATGTACCGGCCGGCATCTTATTAGGTACGCACGCGACTACTGCGAATGGTCGAGCCGCGCTCGCGCCCCAGAGTAGTGGCTGTCATTCTGTGCCTGCGGCCTCTCCGGTGCGACTGAAACTACCAGAGTTCATAGTTTTATACTTGAACTGCTGTATATATGAACATTTTAGTGCGAGCGCCAGGACTAAACCAGGACTAAACAGGTCTAAACCAGGACTAAACCAGGTCTAAAGCAGCCAGGTTCTAAACCAGGACTAAACCAGGACTAAAGCCAGGACTAAACCAGGTCTAAACCAGGTCTAAAGCAGCCAGGACTAAACCAGGACTAAAGCAAGGACTAAACCAGGTTTAAACCAGGTCTAAACCAGGTCTAACCAGGTCTAAACTACAACCAAACTTGGACTGAGTTTGGTTTATCTTCAGGGCGTTTCCAGGAAAAGGCTTGGAATCTGATTGCACCTCAGGGGCACATTTTTACCGCTGTTGTTTATTTTACTTTTAATATTGCTAGTAAACCAGGCTAAAACAGAACTAGACTAGTGAACCAGGTCTAAAACAGAACTAGACTAGTGAACCAGGTCCAAAACGGAACAAGACTAGTTAAACCAGGTCTAACACAGAAACTAGACTAGTGAACCAGGTCTAAAACAGAACTAGACTAGTGAACCAGGTCCAAAACGGAACAAGACTAGTAAACCAGGCTAACACAGAACTAAGCTAGTAAACAGGTCTAAAACAGAACTAGACTAGTGAACCAGGTCCAAAACGGAACAAGACTAGTAAACCAGGCTAACACAGAACTAGACTAGTGAACCAGGTCTAAACAGAACTAGACTAGTAAACCAGGCTAAAACAGAACTAGACTAGTAAACCAGGTCTAAAACAGAACTAGACTAGTAAAACCAGCTAGGTAACAGAACTAGACTAGTAAACCAGGCTAAAACAGAACTAGACTAGTGAACCAGGTCTAAAACAGAACTAGACTAGTAAACCAGGTCCAAAACGGAACAAGACAGTAAACCAGGCTAAACACAGAACTAGACTAGTTAAACCAGGTCTAAAACAGAACTAACCTAGTGAACCAGGTCTAAAACAGAACTTAGACTAGTAAACCAGGTCTAAACAGAACTAGACTAGTGAACCAGGTCTAAAACAGAACGAGACTAGTGAACCAGGTCTAAAACAGACTAGACTAGTAAACCAGGTTCTAAAACGGAACTAGACTAGTAAACCAGGTCTAAAACTGAACAGACTAGTAAACCAGGCTAAAACAGAACTAGACTAGTAAACCAGGTCTAAAACAGAACATGACTAGTAAACCAGGCTAAAACAGAACTAACCTAGTAAACTAGGTCTAAAACGGAGCAAGACTAGTACCAGGCTAATACAGAACTAGACTAGTAAACCAGGTCTAAAGCAGAACTAGACTAGTTAACCAGGTCTAAAACAGAACTAGACTAGTAAACCAGGCTAATACGGAACTAGACTAGTAAACCAGGTCTAAACAGAACTAGACTAGTAAACCAGGCTAAAACTGAACAGACTAGTGAAACCAGGCTAAACAAAACTAGACTAGTAAACCAGGCTAACACAGAACTAGACTAGTAAACCAGGCTAAAACAGAACTAGACTAGTAAACCAGGCTAACACAGAACTAGACTGGTAAACCAGGTCTATAACAAACTAGACTAGTAACCAGGTCTAAAACAGAACTAGACTAGTAAACCAGGCTAAACAAACTAGACTAGTAAACCAGGTCTAAAACAGAACTAGACTAGTAAAACTAGGCTAAACAGAACTAGACTAGTAAACCAGGTATACACAGAACTAGACTAGTAAACCAGGTCTAAACAGGGCTGTGTTCACACTTAACTTAACTTTAGTTTAGTCTGGGTTGGAGTCTCAGTTTAGTCCTGTTTTGAAGCTCAGTTTTAGTCCTGTTTTTTTGAGCTCAGTTTAGTCCCTGGTTGGAGCTCAGTTTAGTCTGTTTGAGTTCAGTTTAGTCCTGGTTTGAGCTCAGTTTAGTCCTGGTTGGAGTTCAGTTTTAGTCTGGTTGAGCTCAGTTTTAGTCAGTCCTTGGTTTGAGCTCAGTTTAGTCCTGTTTGAGTCAGTTTTTTAGTCCTGGTTTGAAGCTCATAAAAAAAAAGTTATTAGTTTAGTCCTGGTTTGAGCTCAGTTTAGTCCTGTTTGAGCTCAGTTTAGTCCTGGTTTGAGCTCAGTTTAGTCCTGTTTGAGCTCAGTTTAGTCCTGGTTTGAGCTCAGTTTAGTCCTGGTGTAGACGTGGTTTGGACCCGTTGAAGTGGGTTGAGTCCCAGTTTAGTCCTACGTTTGATGTGATGTGTGAGCGGGTGCGAAGCCGTCCTTAAAACCAGGACTGAACCAGGACTGAACCAGGACTGAACCAGGACTGAACCAGGACTGAACCAGGACTGAACCAGGACTGAACCAGGACTGAACCAGGACTGAAGTCGATTCGTCTTCACGTCTTCACGGCGTTCCACACATTTAGAGTTAAAAGCAGTATCTTCTTTGGCTAAAGCCGGCGTACCTCATCAAGGGTCCGTCCCGTACGCGCCCCGGTGGTTCTGAGGGGCCTGTGACCGCTTGTCTTCTGTGTTCCAGACTGAACCTGTCCAGTTTTAATGTTGTTCGTTGAATACCTCTGAAACGAGGCTGGCCATTGCCTTGACTGGTCCCAATGCTGGCTCCCCCTTCGATTCAAATCCACAATATTTTGGACTACTGTAAATAAAACGACGAGGTATTGGGGGAGGTACCCTGAAACTTTTTCATAAGAAGACTGTATTTAAGATTAATAGAAATTATTTTACGCCCATTATTGATATTAAGAAGATGATCTGCGTTACAAAAGGATGGCTGTATTTGTAAATATTGTAGATATAAAAATCCAAAAATGGAATAACGTGCATGAAGCGAAAATAATTTAGTGGCTACGGACTGTGAGAGAGATTTTAAAAAGCTTCACATTATAAAAATATACGATTACGTTTTCTTTAAAAAGCATGCAAATGGTTAAAAAAAACAAAACCCTGGGAAGTCGGCTCATTCTAAAACGACGTGCTTTGGTTTGTTGGCTCGCGAAAATGAACCCCTTTTCCTGCCAGTTGTGCCAATAACTATGAATGCTACTTTTGCCTAGAGTCAAATTAACACGTTTGGGACACTTTTACGGTGGTTCCGCAACCCACATGTAACACACCCGTGAAAGAGGAGCTCCAGCTCAACACCAGACCCTCCGGAGACCTTTGAGAGCCCAAATACGACTATGAACATGCTATTTCTGCAACGGTGAACGCAGCGATGAAGCGCGGACGTTTTGACCTGTCCAAGATGGCGGCTTCTTTGACAGTGGTTGTGGTACGGGTGAAGGCAGGGCTCCCCGATGGGCCGAGCGCGGGTTTGCACTGGAGCGGGAAACGCCGGCGCCACGCTCACGTTTAGCACTGCGGAACATTCCACCTGAACTGCAGCGCACGTGTGTTTGGCGCCTGGTTACGCTCACGTTTAGCACTGCGGAACATTCCCTTGAACTGCAGCGGCACGTGTGTTTTGGGCTGGTTACGCTCAGTTTAGCATGCGGAACTTCCACTGAAACTGCGCGCACGTGTTTTGGCGCCTGGTTCGCTAGTTTCGCATGGGAACATTCACCTGAATGCAGCGACGTGTGTTTGGCGCCTGGTTACCGCTAGTTTAGCACTGCGGAACAATCCTACTGAATGCAGGCACGTGTGTTGGCGCTGGTTACGCTCGAAAACGTTTGGCACATCGGAACATTCCTGAATGCAGCGGCCGTTTGCTGGTTACTGGTCTAGTTTGTGACATTCTAACGCATCGTACGCTCACTTAGCCGCAAATCCGACGCGTGCACGTTACATCGGGAATTCACCTAATGACACTGTTTGCTACGCAGTACACTCACCACTGTGGCTTTTGGCGCTGGTTAACGCTCACGTTAGCACTGGGAACATTCTCCTGAACTGCAGGCACGTGTGTTTTGGTCGCTGTTTCGCTCATGTCGTAGCACTGGCGGAACATTCTCCTGAACTGCAGCGCACCGTGTGTTTGGGCCTGGTTTAGCTATTAGCACTGCGGAAGACTTCCTGAATGCAGCGCACGTTGTTTGGCGCCTTTCGCTAGTTTAGACATGCGGACATTCCTCACTGAACTGCAGCGCACGTGTTGTTTCGCTGGTTACGCTCACGTTTAGGCCAGGGAACATTCTCTGAACTGCAGCGCACGTGTGTTTGGCGCCTGGTTAAGTCAGTTTAGCTGGCGGAACATTCCATCTGACTGCAGCGCCGGTGTTTTTGGCGCTGGTTACGCTCACTTGCATGCGGAACATTCCAACCTGAACTGCAGGCACGTGTGTTTTGGCCCTGGTTTGGCGTGTCAAGTTTAGACATTCCTGCTGGACATTACTGAATGTGAAGACGTGTTTGCGCTGTAGCTTGACGTTTGCATCTGCGATTACGACTGGCACGTTTTTGTCTGCTGTGTACTCAAACTTACATGGCCATAGAGTACAGTCTTGTTGTTGAGGGTGGACTTATGCTACAGAGGGATAAAGAACTAAACTCAACTCTGGGTTGTGGTCGAGAGGGATAATTTTTTTACTTTAAAGTACTTTATCACCAAATACTTGAAATGAGCTAGAGAGACTGTGAAGTGTATTATTGATCAAAACATACATTTATATATTTATGGACGTTGATTTGAATATTTCCTTTTCTGTTTTAGTCCAGAAAACAATGACAAAATATTGATTTTTATTTTAGTTTAGTTTTATTTATAGTTAATAGTCGATGATTCTGTTGCCGCGTTCACACACTTATTATGAGAATGAGATTGATGTGGACTAGACCTGAGCCTGGTCTGGTCCTGTGTCTTGGTCTGGTCTGGTTGGTGCTGGCTCTGCCGCCTGGGCTGGTCTGGTTGGTCTGGCTGCGCTTCTGTCTGGCTGCGCTCTGGTCGCTGTGGCGTCTGGTCTGCTCTGCTGGTCTGGCTCTCTGGTCTGGTTTCTGGTCCTGGCTCTGGTCCTCGGCTCTGGTCCTGGTCCGCCTGAGTCCTGGCTTCCTGGCTCTGCCCTGTCCTGGCTTTGGCTCCTGGCCTGGCCTGGTTGGTCTGGTCCTGGTTCCTGGTCTGCCTGGTCTGGCTCGGTCCGGCTCTGGTCCTGGCTTCTGGCTCCTGGTTGCTTGGTCTGGCTCTGGTCCTGTCTCGGTTCTGGTCTCTGGCTGCTTGTGGTCTGGCTTGGCTTTGGCCTTGGTCTGGTCTGTCCTGGTCTGGCTGGCGGTCTGGTTCCTGGTCTGCTCTGTCCTGGCTTCGCTGTTGGCCTCGTGTGTCTCTCTGGTCGGCTGTCTGGTCTGGTTGGGCTTGGTTGTGGTGTCGCCGTTGTCTCTGCCGGTTGGTCCGTTGATCAGGAGATCATTCTCTGATGTGAGGTTAGCCAGACGAGGGAGAAATGCAATAGTGCACTAGACCGGCCACACTGTCAGAACGGGAACCGGAGACTCGTGGCTGTGAGGCGACCTACTGCCACTCAACAGTGCACATGCTGGTCTAAACAGGGCAGCAGATGAAGCCCTCTCGAACATCTCACGTTTAGAACGTTCACTATGCCAGCTCGCGAACAAAGCTCAATGTTAGAAATGCTGCTTCGATAACGCTAAAAGTGCCAACTTATTCCAGGAACTTGTATGTCTCAAACGAGATGACAAGTTCTCGTTCTGCCTGTCTCAGTGTGAAAGGTCCAGTGTGAGCCTGTGTTGGTGTGAATGAATGCTCCGTGAGTGTGAGGTGCGTTTGCAGAAATTCCATCTCAAGTGATATTTCTTTTTGCACGCTCGCACCATCAAACTGCACTGAGTGGGGATTAGGGACCGCAACGTTTCCCGGATGTTTTCCGACTTCGACGTTTCACACGGGCTCGAAACGGAACGAACGAGACTGGAGGAGTTAGGTGGAAACGGAGGCCGAACGAGGTCTGAAGAGTCTAAAGAGGTTAGATAAAAGTCCAAGGTCTAGAGTAAGAGGTCTGAAACAGTTGAAAGGTCAGGTCCTGAAACAGGAGTTAGTCGAAACAGGTCTAAAAGGAACAGGTACTGGAGCGAAGCTGAGGTCGAGTGAAAGAGGCAAATGTCTAAAGCTAACGTCAAGAGTGAAAAGGCTGAAGGTCAAAGAGGTTACAGGTTGAAGAGTCTGAAGAGTTCAAAAGGATTGAGAGTTCTAAGAGGTCTGAACAGGTCTGAAACAGGTCTGAACAGGTCAAAGGTTAGACAGGTTCTAGAAACAGGTGAGAAGGTTCAAGCAGGTCTGAAAGGTCTGAAACAGGTCTAACAGGTCGAAGAAGGTCTGAAGACAGGTCTAAACAGGTCTGAAAGTAGACGGCGAAGGTCTAAAGAGGTTGAACAGAGGTCTAAAGGTCGAAGAGTCTAAGAGTCGAAAGGGACAGTTTTGAGAACAGGTAGAAACGGTTGTAACAGGTCCTGAAACAGGTTTGAGAACAGGTCGAAAGCAAACAGGTCTGAATTAGTCTGAAAGAGGTCTGAAGAGGGTTGATGAAACAGTCAACAGGTTTACATGTAACAACGGTTGAAAGTAGAGGTCGAATGTTAAAACAGTAAAGTCAAACAGCAAGCAGGTGGCCAGTAAAACAGGTCTTGAGCAGGCTAAAGCAGGTCTAAACGGTCCAAAAGCAGTTGAAACAGGTTCAAAGCATCGGAGAAGGTCTAAAACAGGTTAAATGGTCAACGGAGGAACAGGTCAAAAAGGTTAACGGTACAAGGGTCATAGAAGGTCACACGGTTCGAGACAGGTTAAAACAGGTCTGGACAAGAGTCTAGAGTAAAGGTCTGGAGAAGGTCAAGCAGTCTGAGACAGGTTAAACAGGTCTGAGACAGGTCCAAAAGGTCGAGACAAAGTGTCTAAAAGCAGTCATGAGACGGTCTAAAATTAGGTTGAAAGGTTCTAAAGCAGGTCTGAACAGTGTCTAAAAACGGTCTGAGACAGGTCGAAGCAGGTCTGAGAAACAGGTCTAAAACAGTCATAGAGTCTGGGTACAGAAAGAGTTAAAGGCGAACAGGGAAACCTAAGGTCTAGAGTAACAGTCTAAGTCAAAAGTCGGACATTAAAACAGGTTCTAAAGAGTCGAACAGGTCAACGGTAAACAACGGTCTATGCAAAGGTGATCAGTCCAAAGTGTAGAACAGGCAGGTCAAGCAGTCGAGACAGCAAAGTCGAGACAGCAACAGGTTTGAGACAGGTTCTAAAAAGGTCTGAGCAGTCAGCAGGTTGAGCGGTTAAAACAGGTGCGTCTACGTAGACAGGTCAAGCAGGTCTCGAGACAGGTCTAAAGAGGTCTGAGAAGGTTCAAAGCAGGTGAGACAGTCAGTCTGAACGCAACAGGTCAAGCTAAAGGTAACTAGAGTCTGAGACAGAAAAAGGTGATAGTCCTGAAAGAGGGGTCGAATTTTGTTAAAAGGAGGTCCATGAAAACGAAAGGGTCTGACAGGCAAAGCAAGAGTTACTCGAACAGGGTGAAACGTCAAAAAGTCTAAAGAAGGTCTAAACAGGTGGACTGGCAAAAGTTGTAACGTTAGACAGGTCTACAAAGCAGGTCTAGAATCAGGTCTAAAACGGTCGTGGATAGTCAAAGTGTTACAGGTCTTGAGACAGTCAAAGCAGGTCTGAGAGTAAGGTCTAAGGTTACAGGTTGGACAGGCAACAGGATCCAACAGGTCTGAAAGCAAAGCATGAACAGGTCAAAGAGGTCTGATGACAGGTTAAAAGAGGACTATAAGAGGAACTCTAAATGACAGTAATAAAAATCTTTTGAGCAAGTGAAACGTGCGAGTGACTTCATCCGTCGTCTAAAGGTCTGCGCGGCTTGCCAAAACACGGCAGCCTTTGCATGCGACGCTCACAAACCAGGATGCTCGTATCCGAGTAAACACCAACCGCCATTTCAATGGCTTTGGAATTTAACTCCGGGTCCCACAATCCCACAGCCAGAAATCGTTGTGAAAATCTGATCAACTGTTGAACGGTATTATAACATGAAAGAACACAGTATTTCCCTGTTTTTGTACCAATATATCAAGTAATACTTATTCGACACCGGCCTCTGTCTTTGGGATATCATCTATTCGCCATTGGACTTAACTCAGAGGTTGAAGAATGGAGAGAACTGCATGTATACTACTAATTATACTATGTACCCATGGCATAATATGCGTAGAACGACATGCACAGTAGACCACATGTATATTGATCAATCGATGCTTTTTATTCTAAGTGTGTCTAGAAGCAGCTGTCCTTCTCGTCAGGTATTTTGGACTTTTTGTTAAGATGACGTTTCAAAATCAGAATCTGTTGTTTTATAGCACTATACTTGAATATCTGTTGTATTTGAAGTGGTAATATTTTATAATATCTGTAAACGCACAGATTGTTCGTCGATGCAAAACAGGTCACGGCGGGTTCGCCTCGTTTATTTAAACAAAGTCGATCGATGGGGGATTTGAAAGGAATCAGGAGAACAACTATTTACTTCGTTTTTTGTTTTTTTCCGTGCCGTGGTTTGTTAGGTTACTGTCAGCTGAGGTTCGCGGTTCAGTTTTTGGGCACGACGCTCACGGCCGTTTCCTAACCGAATACGGAGTGGTGTCTTTTTTTGGGGGGGGGGGGGCGGCGGTTTGATTCAATCGTTTCTCCTCAAAGTTGATGTCGATTTGGGATTCACCGACGATATTTAAGTTTATTGTGCCGATTATTGCCAGAGAAAACGGCAAGCGTTGACGATTATTCACAATTATTGACGATTATCGGCGATTATTCACACGTAAAGAGCGCGAGCCGCGTCACAGAATCAAACTTTGTAAAGGAGAAAGTAAAGTTAGCGTGACGTCCACAAAACGATAATAAAGCACATGACATTCGAGTCCAGTTTATAGTTTATATCCAGTTTTATACATGTGAATCATAAAAACGCCGCCGCTTTTATTGCGTTTTTAAATGAACTCCGGATTAGAGACGCGTTTGACAGCTTTCGGTTTGATTTATTACAAAACATACAATAAATGACACGCGACACAAATGGCACAACACGAACAGGACTAATGAAATACAGAGAGGGAATCGTTCAAAATGGGTTCGATTATGAGCCAAAAGCATCGTGATTATAATTGACCTTTAGGCTTACGTTTGCGGACTATGAATTCCATTGAAATCACGGAATTTTTCGACTAAAACGGTCACGGTTATGGCTATTTTTAGATCTTACAGTTAAATTGTTACAGGAATTATCACGAATGTAGATTAAACAAATGATCTTGGCGTGATTTTTGGATTTTGAACGAGCTATGCCGCTATAAAAACGCTATAAAAAAACGCTATAAAAACGCTATAAAAACGCTATAAAAACGTATAATCGTTTCCTTTGTTGATAATAATCTGCACAGAACACACGACGATCGGACGCGGCGTGAAGGAACGTCAACATTTTGTAACATATCACGATTTTTTGCCGTCATGACCATTCGTCCGAGTCGCCGCTTTACAACAGGTGGACCTAATAAAAGACGGGAAAACTCATGGACTTTTTTTCTTTCTTTTCTCCGTTGAACTCATCTTCCATCCGCCACAGAACTGGACGTAACGCTCTTTATAGTGCCATAGTGGACTTAGGTAAACGCTCGCTACTCACACCTTCGATAATAGACCTCGGCGGTGGCGATCCTACGGCGCCGAGGTCTCTCTCTATATCCGCAGAGGAGGGTAAATGTAAAAGACGTAGACGTAGAAGTAAAACAAAAACAAAACGCCACAAACGTAGACCGTCGGCGGGACAGAAGAGCGTGCGCCTTTAGAAGCGGCGCGCTCTTTCGGGCCGTGTGGTGCAGAAGGCGTGGGAAAACAACCACATTGCATGCTAGAATGATAGACTCTTTTTTAGAAACGTACGGCTAGACTTCCCTTCCTCCTCCTCTCATTGTCTGCCCGTATTATCCATAAACTGTGAACCAACTTTGCCTGCGGTTGTGTTAACTCTCCATGCCTCTACTCTCGCTGTCTAACACGTTTTGATTTCTTTTTTTGTAGCCGATTAATAGTTTTTAAGAATCCCCTGTTTTCTGTTTTCGGAAATTGTGCATGCACAGGCATCACTAAATTGTTGATGTTTTTAAACTGATATTTTGTTGCTGAGGCCATGCAATGTGTTTTGAATATTGCCCTTATATGTGGAAAATGTCTTCTGAATGCTTTACATAATTTCTGCTGTAAAATGAAATCAGAATAAAAAATGAAAATTTGCACTTTACTTCATTTGATCTGGTCTCATTGACTCCCCAGGACTGTACCCGGACTGTACCCGGACTGTACATGGACTGTACCCGGACTGTACATGGACTGTACATGGACTGTACCCGGACTGTACCCGGACTGTACCCGGACTGTACACGGACTGTACCCGGACTGTACCCGGACTGTACATGGACTGTACATGGACTGTACATGGACTGTACCCAGACTGTACCCGGACTGTACCCGGACTGTACACGGACTGTACACGGACTGTACCACGGATTGTACCTCCGGATCCTGTACATGGACATGGTACATGGACTGTATGGACTCGTACCCAGACTTACACTGTACCCGGCGTACACTGTCATCGGACTGTCCCGGACCTGTACACCCGACTGTTACACGGAACTGTTACCCGATGTACCGGCACTGTACGACGGACACGTACCCACTGTACATGCACTGCGGATCTGTACTGCTGTACAAGACTGATTACACACCGATGTACCGCGACTGTACCCGGACTGTACATACGGACTTATCCCGGACTGTACCGAGGCCCGGCACTCAAGGACTATACATGGACTGTACCCGGACTGTACCCGGACTGTACATGGACTGTACCCGGACTGTACCCAGACTGTACCCGGACTATACCCGGACTGTACATGGACTGTACCCAGACTGTACCCGGACTGTTCCGGGATTGCTCCGGAACTGCTCGGGACTGCTCCGGGACTGTTTCGGGACTGCTCCGGGACTGTTTTGGGACTGCTCCGGACTGCTCCGGGACTGTTCCGGGACTGCTCCGGGACTGCACCAGAACTGCTCCGGGACTGTTTCCGGGACTGTTCCGGGACTGGTTCGGGACTGTTTCGGGACTGCTCCGGGACTGTTCGGGACTGTTCCGGGACTGCTCCGGGGACTGCTCCGAGACTGCTTCGGGACTGCTCCGGGACTGTTCCGGGACTGTTCCGTGGGGACTGCTCCGGGACTGCTCCGGGACTGTTCCGGGACTGTTTCGGGACTGCTCCGGGACTGTTTCGGGACTGTTTCGGGACTGTTTCGGGACTGTTTCGGGACTGCTCCGGGACTGCTCCGGGACTGTTCCGTTCCAGGATTAATGTATCCTGAATACTTTTACAATGCGTTGCATAATAGTGTCAAACATGACATAAGATTAAAACGACTTTATTTATCACTGATTAGAAAAGGAATAATTGTGCAACAAAACCGCATTTATGGGACCACCATGTATTCCTTTGATTGGAGGAAATGAAAGCCCCACCATGTAACTTTTAGCCAAAAATATATGCTAAATCAAAACAATGTCATTTTTAATTTTATTTGTATTTGTTATAAACTCGTGGCCGTGCCGTGAGTGGGCTTGCCACTCCACACACCTGACTCATGCGTGGCCTGGAGAAACCACCTCCAGTTCGTTTCCATGAAATGTTCCGTTAGCTATAATATTCGACTTCAGAATGGCATCTTCTTGATAAAGAATGTTCCGAAGTGTGGTGAAGTCTGAAGATCAAATGGAGTCTAAAGAATGGCGGTACCGTAACCCTGGATACCAACCACCAAAGAAGAAGAAGAAGAAGAAGTCTGATCTGAGCCAAGAGAAAGGAGAACTCAAAATGTTCTGAATGTATTTTCGGTTCATGTGTTTGTTCCCAACAATGACTGAATGAAAATCTGCACGTTTACGGTAATCCTGTGCGTCACCCCGTACGTGACCCCGTACGTAACGCTAAACCAGGAACGTTTACGTCATAGAAATGTACCCAAACCTGCAGTGATTTACTCTCGCTTTAAACGGGTCTTTTCAACGCGTTTCTCGTAAACCGACGTGAGAATGCGCCGTTGCCCCTGGCAGCGCATTTGTCTCTTTATTCTCGTTTATTTTGAGTAAAAATTTCCACTTGCGCCCTCTACCGGATGTGACGTAGGCGACGCAGCTGATAAAAGACGGGGCTTCTTCCGGTGTGTCGGATTTTGCTCCTTCTGCTAGCGGTTTTATTTTGGGGTTTTCCCTGGATTTTACGCCTCATCTGTAGATATTTTATGGCGATATCTTTTAAAGTATCATAATGATGGTACACACTGAATATTATTTTATATCCTCTGCGCTGTAACGCCTTTGTGAGTGGCTCTGGCTCCACTGGACTCAAGAAACAATGCAGGCCTAGCCTTGGTGTAGCTCCACGGCTAACAGCGGCTAGCAGCGGGCTAATCACGTAGCGCTGGTGCAGAGTGGGGATTTAAACCTCGGACCTGGCTTGTTTTTCTTCACTGTGTCAACGCCAACGCCGGTAGGTTTTCACGTTCGGACCGTCTCCCACGCCCTGCACACGCGTACGGACCCACAGCGCGCGGTTTTGTGCAGGAAAAACGTCAAACAAATCGAGATATTTTCGAAAGTTTGACGCGCTAGCCTCTTAGCGTTAGCATCGGGGTTAGGTAACATGTCTATAAAGAGACTTAGCGTTAAGCCTGTCTGCCGGCGGTTACGTGTGGAAGTCGGGGTCGCGGAAAGGGCTGATTTCGTGCTCTTATTACGTGTAAATTTATTAAATGTGCTCAAATGTCGCCGTGTGTGGATGTTTCGAAGCGATCCTGGACTTTTTTTTCCCGGGGCTGTGGCAGTTTCCATTACGCAGTGTCACAAGATTCTGGTTCAATAAACGACGAACAAACATGTCAATAATCACTTCTAAATGCAGATTCTCGTGTCGTTCATGTTTAAGCACCGTGGCCTGATATTTGTGTCGTGATATTGAGGGTAAAAACATGTCAGATGTGGTCAAAGTGTTGCGTTAAAGCGTGCATTTCGGACCAGGCCTGCTTTTTGTTTTATCGGGATGTATAAATTATGTAAGGGTGTTTTTTTGCAGCCGTCGTTGCTGGAGATGCAAAGGTGTGCCAGAGTAATGTCAAATATCAAACGTAGTAATAATACAGTGATGATAAAGTGCACGTTGTTTGTTTAATAAATGAGAGGCCGGTGAGGAAAATCTGTAAATGTTGGTTTTAAATGCATAAATGTGACACAGCCCATGTTTAAACCGCATTAACTGATCTATTGTGTTGGTAAAACGTTTCAGATGCATTTACTTTAGTTTCCAGAGCTTCATTTGACCTACTTTCTGTTTTATAAGGATGTTTTTGCTGCTGCCTTTGTATCTAAAGGTGTGCCTGGGTTATGTCAAATGTCAAAACTCAAACTTACTTGTAATTATTTCAAATGTATCATTACAAAAGTTTAAAACGTGAATTATTGCTTATCATTGTTTAGACTATTTATTTCTTTATGATATATTCCATCATTTTCAGCCTAATTGGTGCTCACATAGTCGGGGTTTTGGCCTGTCCTCAGGAGCTAAGCTAATGCTAGGCTAATGCTAAGCTAATGTGGAAATTGCAGGCGTTCTTAGTATTTCACAATGTTTTATGTCATTGATCGTTTAGTTTTTCCGCGTTCTCGTTGCTTAATACTCATAATCCCCCATAAAAAAACGGTGTCACATTCAGAGGAACCTTTTCCACGACTTTTTACACATTTTGAGCACTTTGTGAGTTTTTAATTTTCCGCACTTGTTTCACTAAAGCAACAGTATGTAACTTTCTGGTGGTGGAAAGTCGCCCGCATGATTCTAGAAGAAGTAGAACGTGGAAAACAGCCTTTCTGTAAATCTGAGTAAATATATAATAGACTTAAGAGATTTGTGATGTGAAGATCGAAGCTCGTGTTTTCCATGATGATGCTGTTTATTCCCACACAAGGCCCAATAATGGAGCCTGTTTTCAGCTGTAAAAGGGACTAATAAAGGCTAATCAATGAACGGAACCTGCAGATGCCAAGGCTGGAATTATGTAGGTCATTTAAAGAGAACAAAACATCCTGTCTTTGTTGCTGTGGCTGTAAAAGCTTCTGTAGAGACCACTACAAACATGTTCTGAAACATTCTTCAGATTTAGCACTGTTGGATAATCAGCCCATCACTTTTATTGATCAGGATTTGTCTTTTGGAGCTTTTTAATGGAATACTGTGACTGGTTTGGACGTGAGCCGAAAGTGTAGGTCCACAGTTTGGTATTTGTCAGTATAAAGAGTTGGTTTTGGTTGAACTCGTGTCTCGTGTGCAGGTCATGGTCAGAGCGTAGCTGGCGTCAGGCAATATTGACGAAAAGGAAGATCTGTAAATGTTTTAGCATTATCACGGTGACGATGTTGAGATGATATTTTCACTAAAAGCATCCGAATGAGCTCCGATGTGTCTGTAAACGTCTCGTTGAGGTTCAAGTCTCGCACAGGACCTGGACGAACCATAAAACCAATCGATAAAATGCAGAAATATCTCTTTAGACCTAGACCTGACACCACTTTAATAACCATAAAGCAGGGTAACTTTTTAAAATGCATAGTGTTGAAAGACACGAGTCTGTTTCTATCCTTGTTGGAGCGATGACACCTACAGCTTTCCGTCTCTTGTTGAGGCATTTTTCAAAGTTTGTTTAAAACTAGAACGTGCTCAATATTCTAATTTAGCAGCTGAACAGAGCTGTGATCAGCTCAGGAAATGCAGTGGATTTGCCCTGTGCATCCATTAGTCGACTAAAGTGTGGCTCTTTATGAGCCCACCGTATTTGACCAAAGCGGACGGCCAGCACCAGAGAAGTACTGATAATTTGCATGTTTTTACGGGACAAATCTGAATACATTTATAATTCGCTCCCAGAACACTGACCTCCTTCTGCTGTTCCCAATAAAATAATTAGTTGGTCACCCCCTCGGCTGAGTGATGGGCCTGACTTTACTGCCCCATTAGAACACCTCTTAGACCTGACGCAGAACTGTCCTTAAACTGCTCCTCCTCCTGCAGAGATGAGCGCTCAGCTGCAGGTCTTCTCGCCGCCCTCCATCTCCTCCAGTGCCTTTTGTCGAGTGAAGAAGCTGAAGGTGGAGAGCGGCGCGTGGGCGCCGCCCTCCATCTCCTCCAGTGCCTTTTGTCGAGTGAAGAAGCTGAAGGTGGAGAGCGGCGCGTGGGATGTGTCGAGCAGCGAGGCGTACGCCGCTTACCCCTTCACCTCCGGCGCGGCGGCGGCGGCCATGGCCATCCCGGCGTTCGGCCCGTCGCTGGTGTTCGCCCCGAGCGCGGCCGGGTCCAGGGCGCAGGTGGTGGTGAGGGCGGCCGACAGCACCGGGAGTCTGCACCGAGGCTCCAGCAGAAGAGTCACGGAGCCGTACAGCCACGTGGAGTCGAGCTCGGACACGCGCAGCCACAGGTGAGTGCAGATCATGTCACGCTCATGCCGTGGAACCTTACAGCGGCGTCGGTGCGTTCTCTAGACTTTTCTTTGACTGAGATTATGTCCTGGATTTTATAAACTACAACCTGTCCAAATGTGACTCAAGGTTTTTTTGACTTGGCTTTTAAATGACGACAAGACCTCATGTTTTGGGACTGTCCTGCTGCTCAGAAATATTAATATCAGAAATATAAGTACTGCAGACTGTC
This sequence comes from Chaenogobius annularis, assembly GCA_015082035.1. Lineage (NCBI taxonomy): Eukaryota > Metazoa > Chordata > Actinopteri > Gobiiformes > Gobiidae > Chaenogobius > Chaenogobius annularis. The sequence continues at coordinate 81,681 of BJKM01000837.1, forward strand.
TTTGACACCCATCACTTCAGAACTATGTGTCTGGGCTTTAACACTCCTGCCGTGGACGCAATGAATGGATACCTTTGGAATATACTCCTGGCAGAAAGAAAGAAGGCAATTAGAAAGAAATGGATGACTCAAACTGCACCAACAGTCGAGGAGTGGACCTAAATGATAGAGAAATGTATAAAATGACATATTCCTCTGGACATATTGCCTCTGGACCAGATGAGACTTTGTGCTGTATGTTTTTCCCTGCTCTCTGCCGTGTTCTTAAGATCCTAAGCTAAAACTGAACTATATCTTTTTTAAAATGTCAGTCTCATCAGTTTGTTTTCCACGGTTGAATAAAATACTAGAGTTCTGTTCTGGTCGGCAAACGTTTGAGTTGTAAAGGGGAAAGTAAATGCAGCGTGCCACTTTAACCGGGCAATATATTTACATTGTTAAAGCGAAACACGCCTGCGCCAGAGGAACATGTGACCGTGTGAATGAAAAAGACGGACCTGTACGTTTCTCGCCGTGAGTTTAACGTGGCATTTCCCCGCCGCTCTCAGACACGGCCACAAGCGTAAGCACGAGGACTCTCAGGACGGCGGCAGCGGCTGTGGCAGCGTGCAGATCCTGGAGGAGCTCTCGGCCCCGGCGGCGGCCTTCTCCGCCAGAACCGGGAACGGGGGCACCACCACGGGCCAGTCCATCCCTCACTCTGCGCCGACCACCAAGAGCAGCAGCTCGAGCGGCGAGGGCGACTACCAGCTGGTCCAGCACGAGATCCTGTGCTCCGTGTCCTGCTCCTACGAGGTGCTGGAGTTCCTGGGCAGAGGCACGTTCGGACAGGTGGCCAAATGCTGGAAGAGGGGAACCAACGAGATCGTGGCCATAAAGATCCTGAAGAACCACCCTTCGTACGCTCGCCAGGGACAGATCGAGGTAAGAGTCAGACGTGATCCCGCTCCGGCAGCTTCTTTCAAGCACTTTAGGTGAAATCATCTCTTTCGAATGTTCTCACGTCAAACCCAACTCTTCTGCAGGTGGGCATTCTGAACCGGCTGAGCGCAGAGAACGCGGACGAGTACAACTTTGTGCGTTCGTACGAGTGCTTCCAACACAAGGGCCACACCTGCCTCGTGTTCGAGATGCTCGAGCAGAACCTCTACGACTTCCTCAAACACAGCAAGTTCAGTCCTCTGCCGCTGCGCCACATCCGGCCGATTCTCCAGCAGGTGAGAGACGCAAGCAATAATGTGTGAAACGCTGAAGAATCTCACTCCCAAACGAACCATATTGTAAAAACGCTGAAGTCATTCGTATCATTCAGTCACATGTCCTAATTTTCTCCAAAAAAATTACTAAACGTTTTCCTAGTGCAAAGAAAAGATGCACACGATCAGGAAATAGTTACACTTTTTAATCCTTTGGCCGATCTCAGCGACTCACACAAAGAATTTCGTACTTCTAAGTTTCCAGTTTGTGTGAGACGTTGCTAAAGCTAGCGTAAACGGGAACCGCTTTTGCCTCATTACTTTGACTTCTCTGCAAAGCCGCTACGCCGCCGCGTTTCACCTTTCTATGTCTTTGGATCACGTTAGACGCGTTATGACCTGGAAATGTCAGATTTCGCCTCTCGACAAAGCGAGTGCAGCGACAAACAGGAAATGGCTGTTTGCTAACGTGCTTTGCTAGCTTTGTGTTGCTAAGGCTCGACATATAAGTTAGCATCAGTGGCAACACGGCGCTTTAGCACAAGGTCGAGTCAGAGTTTGGAGACAAATGATTCTTTTGTGTTTCTCTGCTTGTTGACTCTCGTTTTGGGTCTGTGTTCTCTGGTCCAATCATCTGGCTTTGGGGTGGAGCTCCAGTGGCTCTATTTAGCCCCGAGAATATTGTTCCCTGCTTCCATCTATTGAAGAACAGTAGATCTTCTCCTTCCTCTGAATCTCTTTTCGGCTCCTCTTCGCTCAGGTTGCCACGGCGCTCATGAAGCTCAAGAGCCTGGGTTTGATCCACGCAGACCTGAAGCCAGAGAACATCATGCTCGTGGACCCTCTGCGGCAGCCGTACCGAGTGAAGGTCATCGACTTCGGATCGGCGAGTCACGTGTCCAAAGCCGTGTGCTCCACCTATCTGCAGTCGCGGTACTACAGGTCAGTACGCGCTCTCCTGTTCTACCAGATTGACGGCGCCATCCGCTGGACAGTCGTGGCTGTAACCGTGTGTGTTTGGTAGAGCTCCAGAGATCATCCTGGGCCTGCCATTCTGCGAGGCCATCGACATGTGGTCTTTGGGCTGCGTCATCGCCGAGCTGTTCCTGGGCTGGCCTCTGTACCCGGGCGCCTCGGAGTACGACCAGGTCCGTCACGCTAACGCGCTCGCGGTTTAACTCTGCCCGATCTAAAACGACACCAGAAGATTGTTTGTTATTTTTAAAAGCCGTTTGTCTTCCCTCGGCAGATCCGTTACATTTCTCAGACCCAGGGCCTTCCAGCCGAGTATCTGCTCAGCGCCGGCTCCAAAACCAGCCGCTTCTTCAACAGAGGTCCAGACTCCAGCTTCCCTCTGTGGAGACTCAAGGTGAGGCGTTTGGAACACAGCGCAAGCTCTTGGGTTCCATGTTTTTGCTCCACCACACCCACAGGTTAATTATCCTTTCTTCTCTTTTGCCCCCCCAGACTCCGGCAGAGCACGAGATGGAGATGGGCATCAAATCCAAAGAAGCCAGAAAGTACATCTTCAACTGCCTCGACGACATGATGCAGGTATGAAGTTTTAAAATATACTTCAGCGTCACATGTTAAAGCAGAACTAAGTAACTTTGGCAAGAGCTCCCCCTTGTGACACATGGTCAGAAAAGCATTTTTTTCTTTATCATAATAAAACTGGCCCTGCGACGAGTTGGCCACTGTCCAGGGTGTACCCCGCCTAAGGCCCAAATGGATGGGATGGATGGATGGAAAAAAAACTGTAGAATTACACATAATCACATAAAAACATTTAACGTTGGCAAATATTAGAAAAAGAGCCAGGTTTTCTCAGGAGAGTTTTCTTCAGGTCGATGTCGAGAAAATGTTACAATGTTGGTTTTCCGCCCCGAGACAGCAGGGGGCAGCGATGGACACTTAAAACGCCCCGAAAATACATACAATAACCATCACAAAGACGTTTAATGAGGTGAAAATGTGACTTAGTTCTGCTTTAAGGCTCATTATCGTGCAGCGGGAAAGGCCGTGTTGGCGCTGATGTTTTGGCGTCCGCAGCAGTTAGTTTGGACCAAAGCAGAGGTGGGTCAAATGCACCTGCTCCTGCATGTGTTTTAGAGCGTCTTGTGCTTTCGCAGGTGAATCTGTCGTCTCACCTTGGAGGGCACGGACATGCTGGCGGAGAAGGCTGACAGGAGGGAGTTCATCGATCTTCTGAAGAGGATGCTCCGACTCGACGCCGACAAAAGAATCACTCCGACCAAAACTCTGGGACACCCGTTCGTCACGATGAGCCACCTCATGGACTATCCGCACAGCTCACAGTCAGTACCCCGCTCACGTTCTAATGTAGCGACGTGCCGGAGCAGATAAATGCTCAGCATTACTTGTACGCAGAGTTTTGAGTTTGAAAGTTGTGGTTTCCGTCCACAGCGTAAAGTCGTGCTTCAGAACATGGAGATCTGTAAAAGAAGGACCTCCTACGACAGCAGTAAATCTTTATATTCCACTAATGTGCCAGCGCTGCAGCGGGAAACCTCACTGTGACCTTCAGCAGCCAACTCAACCAGCATAACCAGGTAATGACCAGGTTATAACCAGATACACTAACTCAACCAGCATAACCAGGTAATGACCAGGTTATAAGCAGAGACACTAACTCAACCACGCATAACCAGGGAATAACCAGGTTATAACCCTGTAATAACCGGTATAACCAAGAACATGGAATATTCTGATATCACACATGCATACACAACACATCACACATACGTACATACACACATCACCACACGCTACACTACTACACATCACACGTACATACATACACACATCACACGTACATACACACATCACACGTACATACACACATCACATGTACATACATACACATTACATATACAAATTACACATTACATATACACTACATATACTGACCAGGAATGGGACGAGATCTCAAATGACCTCTGACCCTGTGCCCTTGTGTGCACATCTTTAGGGTGACTTCATGACCTAGTGTGATGTGTGATGTGTTCCAGGTGCCTACAGCAGGGGGCGCTGTGCCTTTGCTGAACTACCAGCCGGCTCTGTATCAGCAGGCCACTATAAACATCCCAGGACTGCAGCAGAGCGTTCCCATGGCGACGCGGCCCAACGGACTGTGTGGCCAATCAGAGCCTTTCCAGCAAACGCTCATCGTCTGCCCGCCCACCTCCATACAAGGTACTACTACCACTACTACTACTACTACTGAGCCCGCCCACCTCCATACAAGGTACTACTACTACGACTACTACGACTAGTAGTACTACTACTACGACTGAGCCCGCCCACCTCTATACAAGGTACTACCACGACCAGCACCACCATACGAGGCGCTGACATGTGACACAGCAGTATAACCGGCCCGGCGGGTCAGAGACACGCGTGTCCCGTGTTTGTGTGTAAATATGTTCCGAGGACACCTGCAGCTTGGACAGGAGCGCACAACGGTCTCTTTTTACACACATTTAAAAGCTTTACTTTATAGAGAAGTTGTCATTATGTTAGATATTTTTAAGTAAGAATAGTGTCTTTTTTTCCTAAATCTGATATTGTTGACTTAAAACATCTTAAATTTGTATGGGTTAAATCAAATTTAAAGGGATAAACAATTAACCAGTGGCACTAACGTTGTCCATTTGTAAAACTTGTTTGTAACAAACTGTAATGTGCGTTGATGTGTTTAATGTGGACCCCAGGACGAGCCGTTACTGCAGCTTTAAGAACTAATGTGGATCCAAAATAAATAAATAAAATCAGTAATATATTTGTAAGAACTAAGAAATAATAATTAGGAGAATTTTAGTCCGTCATTTCTGTTCAATGTACACACAAACCCTGAAATGTAGAGCAGTTTGACCTGCTTGTGCTCCTTGAGGCGTTGCAGCCCCCCCTTGTGGAGGTGCTGTGTCATTAGGAGCAAAGAGTGAAGGTGGAGCTTTAACTGGGACTGTGTCTGTGGAGAGTTCTGAGTCGAATCACCACCAACACGATGCTTGTTACACTCACAATACGCACAACGTTTTTATCCTGAACGTGACAAAGTTGAGAGCCATTTGTCTGCGTGCGGCGGACACATGTTCAGCCGCTGTTGGTCGTGTGTTTGGCCCTCGCCGCTCGTTCTTCTCACGGCTCCTGGTTGTGCTTTTCCTCAGGGCTGCAGTCGTCCTCCAAGAGCTCCAGCTTCCCCGTGCGCATGGAAAACTCTGTCCCTTTAGTACCTCAGAACCAGGCGGCCCAGTCTCTGCAGCTCCAGCCCAGCATGCTCGCCCAGGTGAGAGCGAGGAGCCGCCGGCGCGCACGGCAACGCTTCATTTGCGTATCAACGTGGTTCATTTGCATATCGCCACATTCCACCAAAGCTGTCTAAAGGTTGCATGAGCTAAAGGCCCTCGACTCGGGTTTACAGTGGGTTCTGACCAGGTTTAACTCGGCGCTAACTTCCTGAACACGTTTTAAACTTGCACAGCTTTAATTGCGTTCCACTTGGTCTCGTTTGCAAATAAAATACTTCATCTTGATTGGACAGGTTTTACGGGCTAATTTGACTCGTTTGAAGCCATCTCGTTCTTGTTTTAAAGATGCACCATGTAACTTTTCTGCTTGTTGTTGCTTTGCCTTGAATTATCCAGTGTGGCATTAACCTTGTCCATCTCCATGGAGACCAGCAGGTGGTGTTTTTGAGCAGTGAGGACAGATGTAATTGAATAAATACTAAAATAGGTTCGTTTTTAATTTGAGCTGACTCATCGATTAATCGACTCATGGTGACTAGTCGATTATATATCAGAATAATGTTTCAGCCTGAACCAAAAGTGATAATATTTAAAATCTGTGGTAAAGCCCAGATTTACGTGTGACAGTAAAAGTTCACAAGAGTTTGCTTTTCTCTGGGATTTAAAGTCATTTGTGGAATATTGACTGAACATAGTTTTAGCCGGACAGACTCTGTCCAGCCCTACGTTTATGCCACACTGTGGAACATTCAGGCCAACAATCTCCATGGAGACGAGCAGGTGCCCCTCAGTCACTTCTGTGGTGGTTTCACAGATGTAGATGTGTTTTTCAGTGTAATGTGTAACTGTGTTTTCTGTGACTTTGACCTCAAACACAAACACTAGATTATGTTTCAGTGGCACTGCCCCAGGGTCAGCAGCAGGTGGCGCTCTCTGTGCAGCGAAGCATCCAGATGAAGAGAGTTTACATTTTCTTAAACTGATATTCTACTGACTTCACTCAAAGAAATCCATTTTCATTCATTGGGTTCAGTTTAATCGTCTGCAGCAGTTTTCCGCTCTTTTTCCAGGAGATTAGAAAAGCTCCAACTGCAGCTCTGTTTACTTTCGATCCCGTTCGATGCTTCGTCTCTCGACCCGCTTCGATCCCGCTTCGATCCCCACCCACAAACGTCTTCATTACACTGACATTTTCCACACATTCTAATGGTACTGTCTTTTTGGAACGCTGCAGTCGTCTCTCGGATAAGACCTAAAACTGCTCAGGAAGGTCACATTTTGTCCTTTATGACGAGCCTATTGGCAAGTTATGTTCAGTTTGTCCAGTTTTAATTGAAATCCGATATTTTGTGGTGTTGGTAATGTCCTTCAAGAAAGTAATTAGTTCTAGTTCTCCCTAAATGTAACTAACTATGAGCCAAAGGAACTATTAAACTGCTCACACAAACAAGTGAAAGTAAAAATGAGCTTTATTCAGCCTGAAATCATCTAAAGCAGCGTTATTTGAAGACTGTTCTCTGCTTTAGCGCCACCTTCCTCCTGCCTGTGGAACGTGTGCGTAAAGGGTTCACTCCCCGCGTTGTGACTCCCCCCAGGGTCTCGTTAATCCGTGTTGAGGAGGTCGAATGTTTGTGTCGAGGGGTTGGATGTTTGTGGTCGAGGGGGTCGGGTGTTTGTGTCGGAGGGGGTCGAGTGTTTGTGTCGAGGGGGTCGGGTGTTTGTTGTGCGTTCCTCTCCTCGCTCGCTGCCGCCTAACCCCTGGCTCCTGCGTTCCTAGGGCTCGTAGCACTCCTCTGATGGTAGCCACGCTCCACCCTACCCTCGCAGGCCTGGGCCCCCAGTACTCTCTGCCTCTGGGGCGCCCCTACTGGAGCACACAGCCACAGTGCTGGTAAGCCTCGACGGTCTACAGCAAAGACGCTCGCTCTCCCTCACTAACAGCACCTCTCCGCCGCTGCGTCCGTCTGCTGCATCTGCTGCCGGTGACAGGGCTGAGAGTCTTAGGGTTCCAGTGACGCTTGGCAACGTAAACGGTGTGAAAAATATAAAATCCAAATCTGTTATTGGAAAGCTAAATTTATGTAATAAAAAAAATAAAAACATAATTTCATGCACTCTCATCAGAATCTCACTGGTGCCCTTCCTCTCTCAGCCTCATCTCACTGGTGCCCTTCCTCTGTCAGCCTCATCTCAATGCCTCTCTCAGCCTCATCTCACTGGTGCCTTCCTCTGTCAGCCTCATTCAATGCCTCTCTCAGCCTCATCTCACTGTTGCCTGCCTCTCTCAGCCTCATCTCACTGGTGCCCTGCTCTCTCAGCCTCATCTCACTGGTGCCTGCCTCTCTCAGCCTCATCTCACTGGTCCCCTGCCTCTCTCAGCCTCATCTCACTGTGCCCTGCCTCTCTCAGCCTCATCTCACTGCCTTCTCTCAGCTCATCTTACTGGTGCCCTTCTCTGTCAGCCTCATCTCAATGCCTCTCTCAGCCTCATCTCACTGGTGACCTTCCTCTTCAGCCTCATTCACTGGTGCCTGCCCCTCTCAGCCTCATACTCACTGGTGCCTTCCTCTCTCAGCCTCATCTCACTGGTGCCCTTCCTCTCTCGCCTCTTCGCTTTGGCCTTTTGATTTGCACTTACTGAATACTTTCTAGTGGTGAATTGAACAGCTGCTTCTTCTGTTGTTACTTGATGTCTCTTAAAGCTGGAGGTACTCACTTTAGTTATTGTACAGTCACTGGTGAATATTAACAATGTTCCCAAACGGTTTGTAGGAGTCACCAACATGTAAACTCATGTACTTCAGCTTTAAAGGTTCAGGAGAATCATTTTTACAACTTCTCCTTCTTTAACTCAAAAACTAAACATGACTAAAATGTTTCTTCGTCCCACGGCCTGATTAAAAACATGCTCAAAGGACAGATTGTTTTCATTTGTCCTTTGAACCACAAACAGTGCCTTTTTCTTCTTCATTCCTCTTTTTTTTCTGTTAGTCAGATTTATAATTGGCTGCTGTTTTGTTACATCTGGACTTTTCACAGCCGATATGAGCAACAGACACATGTGGCTCAAGTGGGAACTGAACTAGCAACTCCGGTTTACACTAACACACCTGCGGCGCTGCATTTACACCAGTCACACACATCTCGGGGGGCCGGACTCGGGCCGAGGGCATGGAGCATGGGCTGATGATCGGTTTAGCTTTGAGTTGTTTCTCAGCTGAAGACTCCTCAGTCGCGGCGCCCCCTTCAGGCTCCTCTGTCTGTCACAGGCCGCGCCGGGTTCAAATACAGGGGTTCAGTGGAGGTGGGACAGTCTGGGTCTGGGTGGATCAAAGCCTGAGCTCCAGAGCAAGTTTAGAGAAACGTAAACTGTAGCTCAGGCCTGGACCTTCAGATTGAAAATGACTTGCAGATTGTCGTCCAAATATCTCGATTTTCTAAACCATGTTCTTAAAACACATAGCCCTTTCGTTTGAGCGGCACCAGTCCGACCCGCAGCCAAACCACACCCCTGTGCCCTCAGCGTCTGAACTTTGCATGTTCTCCTCGTGGGTCCGTTTCAGTGCTTTTTGCGAGTGTGCTTTGGCTGTGCGGCTGGCCCCTCCTCTCGCCCTCTTCGGCTCGTTGCCCTCTCGGCTCGTTGCCCTCTCGGCTCGTTGCCCTCTCGGCTCGTTGCCCCTCGGTCTCGTTGCCCTCTCGGCTCGTTTGCCCGCGGCGTTGTGTTCACGGGTGGGTTTGTGTGTGTGTGTGTGTGCAAGGCGATGGCCGTCGGGGGCACAGCAGATCCTCATTCCCTCGTCGTGGCAGCAGGTTTCGGGGATGGCCCTCCACGGAGCCTCGCACCAGAGCAGCCTGAGCCAGGACCACTCACCTCTGCACCAGGAGGGGGCAGCACAGGCTCACGGCTGGAGGTGAGAGTTGTTCTCCTCATCTCTTCATGTGTACTGCGTTCTACTGCGACAGTTGGAAGCATTATTATCTTTATTATTATTTGATCGACTTTCATCTAGATTCTGATCATTGGTTTTTCATTTTCCAGAAACACGACCCAAACCAAGACTCAGGAGAGGAAGAAGGTGAAGGCCAGACGAGCCGAGACCAGGAACAGGTTTGTACTTCTGTTACTGCTGCTGCCTACTAATGCTACTACTACTAACAGTACTACTACTAGTTTGTCTGGTACATGTGAACAGCGCCCTCTCGTGTCCTTCTCTCAGGGGTCTGTGTGGCCGCCTCCCCCTCGGCTCCAGTGTCGTTTCTCCCGCTCCTCGGCTCTGTCTCAGCCAATCATCATCTCGGACACGCCCAGTCCCGCCGTCAGCATCATCACCATCCACAGCGGACACGGACACTGAGGACGAGCGAAGTTCACCCGGCCAGGTGCGGTCGGTCCCGGTCTAGCCCCGGTCTACCCGGTCTAACCCGGTCTAGCCCCGGTCTAGCCCCGGTCTAGCCCCGGTCTAGCCCCGGTCTAGCCCCGGTCTAGCCGCCGGTCTAGCTAACTCGCCTCTCTCTTCCAGCGTGAGCCTGAGCCAGAGGGCCAACGTCATCAGCTGTGTGACGGTGCACGACTCGGACTCTTCCAACACCAGCCCTCTGACGCCCTGCCCCGCTTCCGCCCTGCCCTCCGCCCTCGCCGTCCGCCCTCCCTCCCTCGCCCGCTCCGCCTGCGCCTCCCGCCCGCTCCGCCCTGCCCTCCTCTCCTCCAGACAGCACAGAGGCCTGGCTCTGCTCCCGCCCGCCGCCGTCAAGACCCAGGCGTCGGAGGGCGCCGTGACGCCGCGCCAGGCTGGACACGGGTGAGAGCCGCGTTTCTGTCCAGAGGAAAGATGTGACCAGTACTGAGCGTGGCCGCTGCAAATTGTGTTTTCTGTGTCTGATCCTGAACACCGCTCTGACCGTGTTTTGTGTCGCCGCTTCAGGAAACGTGTGTGAAGACGAAGCGCTCGAGTCGCGCCCGTGCAGCGCCGAGTCTGAGGCGCCACCTGAGCGATGTCCGGGCAGTTCGCACCCGCTCAACCTCAGTCCGGTTCAGGACGCTTCACAATCTGACCGTTTTGAAGCTCAGGTCCGCACACGCACTGCAGAATAGTCCCGTCGTCTTCATGGCTCGGAACCCGCTAACTGCAACTGCTAACTGCACACTGCTAACTGCTAACTGCTAACTGCACACTGCTAACTGCACACTGCTAACTGCACTGCTACTGCTAACTGCTACTGCACTGCTACTGCACACTGCTAACTGCTAACTGCACACTGCTAGCTGCTAACTGCACACTGCTAGCTTCACGTTTCAGGCTTCTCTCGAATGTCGGCCCCTTTAGCTCAAATCTAGCAAATCTTATCACAGTTTCAGCGCTCGTTGGAGAAAACGTTTCCAGTCCAAATCGAAGCCACATTCGTCGTGTGAATTTACCTTTCGTAACGCCGCTCTCCCGCCGACTAAACCGCACGCGTTTTACAACTGGAAAGCTCGTGGTTAGAGGGGAGCAGAAGACACAGACCGATATATTGGGCCGATATTTGCTCTTTCTTTTGGGGCTTTCGGGTTTCAGATGTCTTGCGTTTCAGCAGCAGGTCGTCGACAACACTGCCCTCTTCAGGTTTGGGGTACAACACGCACGTCCATCTTTACGAACAGGAATAATCCATACATTCAGTTTAAAGGGCAGTGTCACGTCGTCAGGGAAACTGTTGTCTAAACCTGTCTGTCTCCGCCTCCAGGCTCAGTCCGTGGTGTCTTCCTCGCAGGACTCCTCCTCCTCCTCCCTCTCCGACGCCTCCCTGCTGCGCTCCTTCGCTCCGTCCGCCCACTTCCCCTTCCCCGACGTCTCCGCTCTGACCTCCACGGCGTCGGGGGCCTCGCTCTACTCGTTCCCGGCCTCCAGCGCCCTGTCGTCGGCCTCGCACGCGCTCGACCACCTGCTCGCCTCGTCCTCCTCCTCGTCCGGCTCCGCCTCCGCCGTCCGGAGAGACTCTGCCCAGAGGAAGGAGTGCGTGGGCGGGCTGCTGCACCACGCCCTGCCCCAGTACCAGCACCAGTTCTCCAGCGCCGCCGCCGGCTCCTCGTACGTGAGCGCCGACGCCTACGCCGCGTTTCAGCTCAGCCCCCGACGCATCGCGCAGTATCCGTACCTTTGAGAAGAAAGAGGAAGGGCGGGAAAGAGCGAAAAAGAAAGAGGAAGGGCGGGAAAGAGCGAAGAAGAAAGAGGAAGGGCGGGAAAGAGCGAAGAAGAAAGAGGAAGGGCGGGAAAGAGCGAAGAAGAAAGAGGAAAACGGGAAAGCTCGCAAGAGGAAGCACATCTGCACCGATAAAATGGCCGCCGTTCTAAATGTGGGTCTGGAGTTCATTCGTCTTGAGGTTTTTGCCCCGTTTGAAGGTCCCGGTGGTCCCGTTTGGTCGCTCTGCACCAAAATGGACAAAAGAGAAGAAAGCGTTTCTCGCTGGTTTTAAGTCTAAAAAAGTAATAATTGGACTTAACTTGGCTTGAATTGTAAGAACATCTCGCTAACAAAATGTCCACACACAAATCGAGCTTTTAATGAGAATAAAAAGCTTAAAGTTAAAATAACAATTGTTTTCCAAAACATGAACCTAAATGATTTGACTTATTTCCACTTTTAACAATATTTATTATCTTCAGTTTGTCTGGGAAAAGGGAAAATTGGGGTTTCAAATGAAAAAGAAAGAAAAACTATTAAATAAATACACACCTTTTAGTGCGAAATGACTTAATTTGAGTTCTTACAAAATGGAAAATTAAAACAAAATAAAATCCAACTTGAAATGAGAATAAAAACCTCAAAACTTTAACTTCTTTTAATATTGATGTCATTTATTTCCAGTTTTCACAATATGTTTTAGAATCCAAGCCAAGTTTTCCACCAATAAGGAAACGAAACTGAATCAAAACCTTAAAACCAGTCAAAATAATCCCTGAATCACTTTGTACCAATTATTTTTTCCAAGACATTGTTTTGTGGTTCAAGTTAAATGTGAGAATTGACAAACAAACAAACAAACAAACAAACAAATGTTCTTGTGGCAAAAATCCAGAGAAACCAATTTGAAGTCATTTACAGAAACATTTAAACATTTCTCGTGTCAAAATGCCACGGAAACTGAGCCGTAAACGAGGAAAAATTCCCCGTCAACTCAAATGATCCCGGTGAAACAAAAGGCGAGCGGAGCCCAGACGCCGCTCGTTTGGAGCGCTTTGAACTCTCGCCGCGTCATGGTTTGTCGCGTGAAGAGAGACTCCTCCTGTCACGACGCCACGGACACTTTAGACTTTAAAAACCTTCCGCGGAGCTCGTCCTCGGCCCACTGTTACTCCAGCCCCTCCCCCTCTAACTTTGGGGAAACCTCGTCCGTCGTGAGAGTTCAGGGCGAGACGCGACCATCGGACACTTGGTGGGCGAAAGCGGGAATTATTCAGGTCACGATATGAAAGATAATACTCATTTTAGAAGCAAAAGGACCTCTTTTTAGTTCAATTTAATCCAAAATAATCGACTTAAATGTAAATAAGTTTGTTTATCCGGCTGTTTTTGTCGCATTTAACTCTATTTTGTCTTTCAGAGAGTTGCATTTTGTAAAGCCGCTCGCAAACCAGAGGAGCGGTCACATGTCGGACCACCATAACGAGCGATAACGAGCGATAACGAGTTCCACTGGGGTTCGATCAGGCTCAATAATCCTTAAGTCTTGATCTGAAGCGCCGTGTATTTCGGGACGAAACTGTCAATCTGAAGTTGTTTTGTTTCTCGACCAGCGTTTTCCTGATGCGAACGCTGAGCGAAAAAGTCGCGCGCGTTTCCATAGCGACATGCAAATCCGGCCGCGCCCCTGGGGAAGGCGTGCTCCTCCCAGCTTTATCTGGGTGGGCCTGACTAATCGTCCGTGTCAGATCAGACCAAGACCAGGACCAGAAACTAGATCATGTTGAATTGTTTAAACGTTGAATTAAACCCCCCCAAATCGTGGCCCCGCCCGCGCCCCGCCCGCGCCCCGCCCGCGCCTCGCCCTGAACCTGCAGTGGAAGTGGCTCCTGAAGGTCTAGTATATTTAAACTCGTAAAGGGCTGTTTCACCCACGTATTCTTCTGTTCTTACCTTTATTTCACTTAATTTAAATGATGTTTTTTCTGTGTTTTTCTGTTTGTTTTGAGTTGCAAAGGTCTGAAACTGTGATGTTTTTTTTCTTTTTTTAAAGTGTGTAGTTTTGTAGGTTTGAGGAGAAATCATGATGTAAAAAAAACCAAACCCTAGAGGATCATGGGACGTTTTATGAGGTACAGGTGTAAAGCCACCTGAAACTACGAGACGAGGCCTGGAACTGGAACTAAGACTGTGTTTGGGTCGTGATCTGGATTTGACGGACTCGAAAACGAACTCTTTTAGAACGAGGATCGCGGCATTATAAAGTCAAAATGTTCTTTTCACTTTATTCAGTCGATTGTGGATTTGAAACCGTCAAATTCACAAAAGAAAAAGAATTCGACAAATCAACAAACGACTCGTGACGACTGTGATTTGAGTTTATATCAGGATTAGGCTGGGACTGGGACGGGGGGGGACGGGGGGGGGGGGACGGGGGGACCAGGGACTATTGTGGGTCTAAAGTCCTAAATCCTGTTTTTAACAAACCAGGTCTAAACCAGGTCTAAACCAGGTCTAAACCAGGTCTAAACCAGGTCTAAACCAGGTCTAAACCAGGTCTAAACAGGTCTAAACCAGGTCTAAACTCTAAACCAGGTCTAAACCAGGTCTAACCAGGTCTAAACCAGGTCTAAACCAGGTCTAAACCAGGTCTAAAGGTCTAAACCAGGTCTAAAACCAGGTCTAAACCAGGTCCAGGTCAGGAGTGAACTGCAGCTGTACCTAATAAAGTGGCCTGGTCAGAACGTTCATGGAGCTTGACCTTTTTTAACACAAACTTGTGAAAATATCATGTAAAAGGACTTGTTGGACAGGTCAGAGGTCAAAGGTCAGTCCTGGCGGCCTGTGTCGTTTCTGTTGAAGTGTTTGATGTTTTCCCGTCTCATATTTCACGTTCTTCCGTCACGTTTAGTCACAGAAGGTAGTTCTACTTCAGGGAAAGATCACGCTCTTTTCAATAAAAACACAAACACAAAATGTCCCTTTGTTTCTGCTGCACAGAACACTTGTTTACGTGTCACGTGGGGGTCCGTGGGGTCCGTGGGGGTCTCTTCCTCCTCCTTCCCGTGTCACATCCCATTTTGCACCAATCACGTTGCATAAGCCTCTTTCAAGAACACATTTAAACGTGGTAAATTATAATACCAATACTCACTCGGGGGGGCACGTGTGACTAAGATAACGCGGTGGTCTGACGTGACGGCGGCTGGACCGTGCAGAAGTGCCCGACCCCTCACACAAAGGAACAGTGGGAGACCCCGGGGCTCCTGAGAGTCGGCTGCAGCGGGAGGCGGGGCCCAGACTCGGGCAGTAAATGGGGCGGAGCTGCAGGTGGAGGGGCCGTGGTACATGACTCTTTGGGCGTCTAACCTGGACAGGATGAAAAGGGCAAGGCACCCACGAGGGGCCCTTTGCCCCCCTGAGCCGGTCTGAGCCGGTCTGAGCCGGTTGCAGTGAACGATTTGAGACCGCCCGGACCCATCCAACAGGTAACGAGTCTTATGTCGCCCCGTTGGGCCCTCGACACCCTGAACCACACATGGCCCTCTCCAGTGTGTTGTGGGATCATTCAACCACACGAGGGCGCCAGTCACATAGGGAACATGTTCAACACGTTTGACACACTGCAGTTTCTGTTGCTGGGATTCAGAGTCTGGCGGGCGCCGCAGTCTCTCTGGCGGGCGCCGCAGTCTCTCTGGCGGGCGCCGCAGTCTCTCCAGTCCCATTCTCCTGTTGCTGCAGCAGGTTTTTGCCAGTTGGTCATTAAGAGTTGTGTTGAACCTCTGTCGTGCAGCGCACGATGTTGCACAGGAAAATCCCACCCCAAGACGACCTCTGAGCCCCCCAAAGTCCTGCTGCCAAATGGGCCAGAGTCGGTCAGAGCAAACACTTGGATGCCTTCCAGGTCTAACGTCCTCCGGGGGGTCGATGCTGTAGCTGGTGGTTGCCCCTCATGGTCGCTCCGGTGGCTGAAGCACGCGTCCTGGTGCTGAAACCCCCACAGGTCCGTGAGGGTCCGTGAGGGTCTCTTCCTCCTCCTTCCTGTGTCACATCCCATTTTGCACCAATCACATCAGTCTCACAGACTGTTGCATAAGCCGCTTTCAAGAACACGTTTAAACATGGTAAATTGTAATACTAATGGGCGCCCCCCGTCCGTCTCTCTCGGGGGGCACGTGTGACTTACACGTGTTTCAGTTTGATACTTGTACTTCGTAGTTGTTTTGGAGTTTTAGGCCAGATCATTATGACAGAATGAATCTAATCTTTCTTCACATCGCACATGTGCTGCTGCTCAGACCTCTGCCACCGAGCGGCGAGATGAGACCGCTCCAAGGAAGTGTCTTACGGGTTCATGAAGGAAACTTTCAACATTAACTGGCCAGAACTTCTCCATGGCAACGGTCCAAACAGAACACCACGAGAAGGTCACAACATGAAAGTCCGATTTCAGGGGGTTAAAGTTCAAAGCCAACGTCCAAACATGACCAGACCATAAACGCAGGGTCTGACCCCCGGCGGGGGGGCGCGGGAGCGGTCCCCCCCCCCCCCCCCCCCCCCCCCCCCCCCCCACCACCCCCCCAAAACCCAAAAAAAAAAGGGGGGGGGCGGGCGGGGCGGGGCGCAGGGTCTGGACCCCCCGGGGCCCACAGCGCAGGGTCTGGACCCCCGGGCCCACAGCGCGGGGCTGACCCCCGGGCCCCGGGCGCAGGGTCTGGACCCCCGGGGCCCACAGCGCAGGGTCTGGACCCCCGGGCCCACAGCGCGGGTCTGGACCCCCGGGCCCCCGGCGCAGGGTCTGGACCCCCGGGCCCACAGCGCAGGTCTGGACCCCGGGCGGCGCAGGGTCTGGACCCCCGGGCGCAGGGTCTGGACCCAGGGGCACAGCGCAGGTCTGGACCCCCGGGCCCCAGGCGCAGGGTCTGGACCACGGGCCCGGGCGAGGGTCTGGAGGGTCTGGACCCAGGGGCCCACAGCGCAGTGTCTGGACCCCCGGGCGCAGTGTCGGACCCCAGGGGCCCACAGCGCGGGGTCTGACCCCGGCGCAGGCCTGAGCACACAAAAAGCTCATGTGACGATGCCGTTGTACAGTTTAGGAGACTCCCTCACCTGCTTGTGGCTCGGAGCAGTCAGTGTCTGGACCCCCTGACCCCTGACCCCTGACCCCCTGAGCCGTGTCCAGGAGCTGAGCTCTGCGTGTTTAAGGACACGGCTCAGGGGGAGAGGGACTGGGACGTTTCTACGCCCACATTTTGACGTCTGTTGTGGGCTTTTGTCTTAACTTTGAACTCATCCAAGCGGAGCGCCCCCTGTGGTGTTTCTGCGGCACATTGGAAACGTTCTACTTGGGAAAATTCAGTCTTCGAGTTTCTTAGATTTATGACTTTATTCTCTGGGTTCAAGTTCAACACCGTGGAGAGCTCTTTATCTGGAACGTTCCGCAGTATGGCATTAAACCTGCCGATCTCCATGGCGACGACGTGAGAGACAGATTTTCCAATGTATGTTTGAGCAATAACGCCGTAATCTACAGAAAGCCATGCTGTGGAACCTTCCAACCACAGCCATAACGTCTCCATGGAGACGAGCAGGGAAGTTGCATCGTGCATCTTTAAAGCGTCTCAGTAACAGCGTGACTCGAGGCACTTTTACTTTGAAATACTTTATTAAACATGATCAAAAGTGACAGAAGTTTAATTTCACCAGTGATTCAGTGATTTCACCAGTGATTTCACCAGTGATTTCACCAGTGATTTCACCAGTGATTTCAACAGTGATTTCAACAGTGGATTTCACAGTGATTTCACCAGTGATTTCACCAGTGATTTCACAGTGATTTCAGTGATTTCAGTGATTCACAGTGATTTCAACAGTGATTTCAAGTAAAAAGTATTCACATTTGTAAAAAGTATTCACATTTGTTCAGATTTCATCTGAAAGTATCAAATAAATCAACAGTTTTTCCTGAAATGTACACTTAATGTTTACTTCATTTCTCACAACAAATACATGAAATATTCAATGAAAAGTAATCGTGCATCAATCCAACTGTGATTTCAAAGTACAGAGTATTCAATACAAATACAAATGGACTTTCCAAAGTTCAATCTTCTTTTCACAGTTGAACTTTTAGGCGGCGGTCGCTCAAGTCCAGCCCATTTTAGTCCCGATGTGGACCCGGTTTAGTCCTGTTCCTGTAGTATTTGTAGTATTGTTTGTAGTAGTATTTGTAGTATTCTTCTGGGTCAGCAGATTTGGTGTTGCGTAACGCAGCTGAACCATTGGACAAAAGTCGACATGAACGGAGGAACTTTAGAGCTCGTAGAGTTCGAGCTGAAAGAGAAAAGACACAAATATGTTAAAACCTAAACAGGCCTAAACCAGGCCTTAAACCAGGCCTTAAACCAGCTTAACCAGGCCTTAAACCAGGCTTAAACAGGCTTAAACCAGGCCTTAAACCAGGCCTTAAACAGGCAGCCTTAAACAGGCCTTAAACCAGGCCTTAAACAGGCCTTAAACAGGCCTTAAACCAGGCCTTAAACAAGGCCTTAAACAAGGCCTTAAACAGGTCTCAAACAGGACTCAAACAAACAGGACTCAAACAGGTCAAACAGGTCTCAAACAGGTCTCACTTGTTGGCCTTCATGGTCTCCTGCTGGTCCAGCTCCAGGTCGATGCCGCGCTTCTTCAGCTGCTCCTCAGAGATCTGGTCCCAGATTTCGGTGTTGACCCAGAGCGCCCCCGGCAGGCTGAGCGAGGCGTTGGTGCAGGTGATCCAGCGGCACAGCGGGCACGTCACGGTCCGGATGACGCCTCGCTTGACACGCCAGCTTCTCCAGGCACACGGAGCAGAAGGTGTGATGGCAGTGCAGCACCCGAGGGATCCGGTGCGAGCGCGAGTACACGAAGCAGCAGACCACGCACTCCAGCTCCTCGCAGGGGGCCATGGTGCGGGGGGCAGGAGAGGGCCGCGGGGGGCAGGAGCCTGCAGGAGGAGAAGGTTTATTTGTAGTGCTTGACAACAGGAAACATGCAAATCACAGTTTAAGTTTAAGACACAAAAGTGAAACGTGCAAAGAAAAGCGAGCAGTCACATGTCCGGACTCTGGCACCAGCAGGAGGCCGGTCCATGTGACCTCACGGCAGCATGTAGAAGTTGAACAGAAGCGGTCCCAGGACTGACCCTTGGGGCACCCCACAGGTCAGGGGGTCTGGTCTCACACTTCCTGTCCTCCAGATAGGACCTTAACCAGTTTAGGGCAGTGCCAGTGATGCCCACCCAGTCCTCTAGTCTCTGTTAGAGGGTCCCATGATCGACCGTGTCAAAAGCAGCGCTCAGACCGAGGCGTGGCCCGCCAGAGTTCAGGCGGACGTCATTTGTCACTTTGGTTTTGTCAGTGACAGTGAAGTTCTAATCCAACGGTCCTGATGCGAAAGCTCTTTGTTTGACACTGGACAAAGAAAAGTGTCCTCAGCAAATCCAGTAGGTGGCGCCTCCTACTGGAGAACTGCTGCAGGGGACGGTCTTTCAGCTGTATTTAACCCCGACTGGTTCTCATTTCTGAAACCAGCATGTGGAAAGACGAGTCCCGTGGTCATGGATGAGATGTCAGTGTGTTGGAGAACGGTCAAGGGCGTCGAGATTTTGGTTCTGAACCCCCGAGACCGGTTTTAGTCCTGAAGGCTCAAACTATGACAAATGTTTTAGTGTAAAACCAGTTCTTCACATTTGTACCTTTTTATGAAAATGTTTCTCATTCTCAGACAAGTTTACAGCGCCGCGGCGTCGCAACCTGCAGTGACTCATCACTGCGGACACGGGATTATTATCATTATTATTATTATCATCATCATCCAGAGCAGACGTCGGACCACCAGTCGCTCCAGAAGGAAAACACTCTTTTCTAATTATAGTTCTGCAAAAGAGTGAATCCAGTTTGAAAAGTACAAGAACTTCTGAATTCTGCACATTTTAACTCTGACAATTATAGGAATAGTAATAATACATGTTATTTCAGGTATTTTTGAGCAATAAAAACCACAACTGAACAAAAGGTTGAATATGTGGACATTTAAGAACAAGGTGCTGACGTCACGCTGACATTTCTGCACTTTTGTCTCTGATGATTCAGACTCATACGTCTGAAGACATGATTTCAGACCTTTTCAAAAGTGTGGAGCACTGGAGTCAGGAAGTCTCAGATGAGTCCTGCAACTCAAGCCAAGATGTCAAAGTTTGAAAATGAAGCGGTGGAAGCTCGAGTCTGAACCCCGTGATCCAGGACGGAACCGGCCGTGAAGCACTTACGTGAGGCGAGAGCGGTGCAGAGCTCGCCTTAAACCCGGGAAACGAGCGCGATTTGCGGCTTCGAGTTGAGAATCGAGTCCGCGTGATGGAGGGTTTGTGGGGGTCCTGTTTTCCCCCAAACGCAGGGTGATGTCCCCAGTCCGGCTTGTGGAGTCCCCAGTCCGGGGTTGACTGAGCTGGTTCGTAACCCGGGGATAGAGCGCTGTTTCCGGGCGCAGGGTGGAGGCAGAGCTCGGTGTGATGGAGCCGCGTTGTAGCCCGGGGGTGTGGTGCTTTCACGCCGGCTCCAGAAGCTCCAGATGCTCCAGAGGCTTCAGAGGTTCCAGAGGCTTCCAGAGGCTCCAGATGCTTCAGATGCTTCAGATGCTCCAGACCTGGTGCTGCGTCCTCATGAACGTGCTGAGTTCTGCTGAGCGTCAGGTGAGCGCGCGCCTCTTGAAGCCGCGTGACGGGACTTTAGCTGACGTCATGAGTTCTGTGGTAGCGCAGGCGTTGTTCCAAAGGCAGTTCTCAGGTAAAGCCTCTGACAAAGGCTCTGACAAAGGCTTTACTGGCGCCGGAGTTTAGGCTGGAAAATGGAATTTGTTTCTAAAAATAATATTTTCTCAAATATTTGACGCGCAAAGTTTATTTGTAGAACTCTCAAAAGACAAGGTCATTTAGAGAACTCAAATCACAACAAGAGAAGCTCACATGTCCGGCCTCCTGCTGTCCAGAGTGCTGGGGCCCTGGTGCCAGAGTCAGGACTAAACCTGGTCCGGCGCCTCCTGCAACTGGTCCGCGCCTCCTGCTGGTGCCAGAGTCAGGACTAAACCTGGTCCGGCGCCTCCTGCTGGTGCCAGAGTCAGTCTAAACCTGGTCCGGCGCCTCCTGCTTGCCAGAGTCAGGACTAAACCTGGTCCGGCGCCTCCTGCTGGTGCCAGAGGCAGGACTAAACCTGGTCCGGCGCCTCCTGCTGGTGCCAGAGTCAGGACTAAACCTGGTCCGCGCCTCCTGCTGGTGCCAGAGGCAGGACTAACCTGGTCCGTCGCCTCCGCTGCCAGAGTCAGGACTCTAAACCTGGTCCGGCGCCTCCTTGCTGGTGCCAGAGGCAGGACTAAACCCTGGTCCCGCCTCCTGCTGGTGCCAGAGTCGACTAAACCTGGTCCGGCGCCTCCTGCTGGTGCCAGACTAAACCGTCCGGCGCCTCCTGCTGGTGCCAGAGTCAGGACTAAACCTGGTCCGGCGCCTCCTGCTGGTGCCAGAGGCAGACTAAACCTGGTCCGGCGCCTCCTGCTGCTGGTGCCAGAGAGTCAGGACTAAACCTGGTCCGGCGCCTCCTGCTGGTGCCAGAGTCAGGACTAAACCTGGTCCGGCCGCCTCCTGCTGGTGCCAGAGTCAGGACTAAACATGGTCCGGCGCCTCCTGCTGGTGCCAGAGGCAGGACTAAAACCTGGTCCGGCGCCTCCTGCTGGTGCCAGAGTCAGGACTAAACCTGGTCCGGCGCCTCCTGCTGGTGCCAGAGGCAGGACTAAAACCTGTCCGCGCCTCCTGCTGTGCCAGAGGCAGGACTAAACCTGGTCCGGCGCCTCCGCTGCCAGAGAGGCTTAAACCTGGTCCGGCGCCTCCTGCTGGTGCCAGAGGCAGGACTAACCTGGTCGGCGCCTCCTGCTGGTGCAGAGCAGGACTAAACCTGCGTCCGGCCTCCTCTGGTGCCAGCCTAAACCTGGTCCGGCGCCTCCTGCTGGTGCCCAGAGGTCAGGACTCTTCTCTTTTATGATTTCGGTCGTTGTGAGTGCTTTTGTTCAGCAGCAATAAAATGTGTCCTTCGTTCGAACTAATGAAACCGTTTATAACGACCTCAGAACTCTCCACAGTTTATGAGGCTCGACAGAAGAGGAGTCTGTAGAGACGTTTGTGCGTTTGTGCAGGTGTGCGTCTGTGTGTGTGTGCATGCATGTGTGCGTGTGTGTGTGTGTGTGTGTGTGCGTGCGTGCGTGCATGCATGCATGTGTGTGCGCGTGCGTGTTTGTGCGTCTGTGCAAGTGTGCATCTGTGTGTTTGTATGTGTGTGTGCGTATGCGAGCATGTACATGTATGTGCGTGTTTGTGCAGGTGTGTGCGTGTGTGCGTGTGCATGTGTGTGTGTGCATGTGTTTGTGTGTATGTGTATGTGTATGCGTGTGTGTGTGTGTGTGTGTGTGAATTACAGTTACATTTACAGTTGTCGTGCAGAAAGTGAGTGAGTTAAAGTGGGAGGAGTTTAGAAGTGTTCATAGTAGCCCTCTGCCTGAGGGAGTGGCCTCCTGCCTGAGGGGAGTGGCCTCCTGCCTGAGGGGAGTGGTTCAAATAGACCATGTCCAGGGTGAGAAGGGTCAGCTGTGATCCGACCTGCTCGTCCCAGAGCCCTGGAGACGTACAGGTCCTGCAGAGATGGAAGTCTGCAGCCGATCACCTTCTCAGCAGAGGGCGCAATGCGCTGTAGTCTCTGTTTGTCCCTGGCTGTGGCTCCAGCGTACCACACGGTGATGGAGGAGGTGAGGATGGACTCAATGATGGCCGTGTAGAACTGCACCTTCATCTGCACTGGCAGCTTGGCTTCCCTCAGCTGCCGCAGAAAGTACCTCTGCTGGGCCTTCTTGATGAGGGAGCTGATGGAGGGCTCCCACTTGAGGTCCTGGGTGATGGTGGTGCCCAGGAAGCAGAAAAGAGTCCACGGTGGTGTGATGGGGGAGTCTGTCATGGTGAGGGGGGGCTGGGGGGCTGTGACTTTCCTGAAGTCCACGATCATCTCCACTGTCTTCTGGGCGTTGAACTCCAGGTTGTTGCCGCGGCACCAGGACACCAGCCGGACCACCTCCCTCCTGTAGACAGACTCATCCCCGTCCGAGATGAGCCCGATGAGGGTGGTGTCGCCGTGGCTGGAGGTGCAGCAGTTTGTGTACAGGGAGAAGAGCAGAGGAGAAAGTACACAGCCCTGTGGAGCTCCTGTGCTGATAGTCCGAGTGTCTGAGACATTCTTCCCCAGCCGCATGCACTGCCTCCGATCCATCAGGAAGTCAGTGCTCCCCCTGCAGGTGGAGTCAGGCACGTTGAGCTGGGAGAGCTTGTCCTGGAGCCAGAGCAGGGAGGATGGTGTTGATGAAGAGCTGAAGTCCACAAAACAGGATCCTGGCCTAGGTTCCCGGGGAGTCCAGATGCTACAAGAAGGAGTCTGACTCAATGCCACACACGTGGGTCACTGAACGCTTGGAGATGTGCAACATCTCTAAGAGCCTTCAGAGCAAACTCCATGCGGCTGTGGAAAACCACCCTTGAGACCAATGGTGAACCAAGTGTCCATCAGATGTGGCGTATACCAAGGAGACGCCCCCTGCTGTTCTGCATAGGTCTGAACCCCCTCTCATAGGTCTGAACCCCCTCATAGGTCTGAACCCACTCATAGGTCTGAACCACTCATAGGTCTGAACCCCTCATAGGTCTCAAGGTCTGAACCCCCTCATAGGTCTGAACCCTCATAGGTCTGAACCCCCTCATAGGTCTGAACCCCCTCATAGGTCTGAACCCCCTCATAGGTCTGAACCCTCCTCATAGGTCTGAACCCTCTCATAGGTCTGAACCTCATAGGTCTGAACCCCTCATAGGTCTGAACCCTCTCATAGGTCTGAACCCCCTCATAGGTCTGAACCACTCACCCCTCATAGTCTGAACCCCCATAGGTCTGAACCCCTCATAGGTCTGAACCCCCTCATAGGTCTGAACCACTCATAGGTCTGAACCCCCTCATAGGTCTGAACCCCCTCATAGGTCTGAACCCCTCATAGGTCTGAACCCTCATAGGTCTGAACCCCCTCATAGGTCTGAACCCTCTCATAGGTCTGAACCCCCTCATAGGTCGAACCCCTCATAGCTCTGAACCCCCTCATAGGTCTGAACCCCTCATCATAGGTCTGAACCCCTCATAGGTCTGAACCCCCTCATAGTCTGTCTGAACCCTCTCATAGGTCTGAACCCCCTCATAGGTCTGAACCCCCTCATAGGTCTGAACCCTCTCATAGTCTGAACCCCCTCATAGGTCTGAACCCCCTCTCATAGGTCTGAACCCCTAGGATCTACAGAGGTGGGTTTGGGTCCAAATAATCCTGTGTAAATGACAGTTGTAGTTATGGACCCCGTCTGCTCCAGTGGGGGGGCCGGAGGACTTCCTCACCTTCCTCTCCACTTTGGATCGTTCTGAGTCACTTGTTTTAGATGACATGAACATCCATTGGTCCAAAACTTCTGACAGTCTAAAAAACTATTGTAATGAATTAAACCTGCTCCCACCCGACCGGACCCTAAACACACTTAAAGCAACATTACTGGACATTATCATAAGCCACAAGCCTCAGAATTACCACTGTAGTGGTGTCTTTCCTCTAATGTTCCTCCAGTAACGCCCCAGGAGCCGCCCCCAGGAGCCGCCCCCAGGAGCCGCCCCCAGGAGGAGCTGGAGGAAGTGTCTGCGGTGATGGAGGTCTGCGAGTCCCTGCTTAGACTCAGACTCACCACTAACAGATCACATCTGTCCTTATTTACTATCAAGTTTAATGAGTGTATTCATTAAATGGCCCCTCCCCAATATTCCATACTTGGCCCGTCGGCTTCATGGGCCGGCAGGAGCGTGGGGGCTTCATGGGCCGGCAGAGAGCGTGGGGCTTCATGGCCGGCAGGAGCGTGGGGGGCTTCATGGGCCGGCAGGAGCGTGGGGGCTTCATGGGCCGGCAGGAGCGTGGGGGCTTCATGGGCCGGCAGGAGCGTGGGGCTTCATGGGCCGGCAGGAGCGTGGGGGGCTTCATGGATGAGCAGCAGAAACACAAAAGTGAAAACAAAACAAATCAAAGAGGGGATTGGACCCTCAGTCTGCTCCGAGAGGAAAAGGCCTTTCGTATTCATCATGAAACTGATCACTACAAACATGACAGAGCATGGGCCGCAAACGGAGCATGGGCCGCAAACAGAGCATGAGCCGCAAACGGAGCATGGGCCGCAAACGGAGCATGGGCCGCAAACGGAGCATGAGCCGCAAACGGAGCATGGGCCGCAAACAACAGAGCATGCCGCAAACGCAAACACAGCATGAGCCGCAAACGAGCATGGGCCGCAAACGGAGCATGCCGCAAACAGAGCATGGCCGCAAACGGAGCATGAGCCGCAAACGGAGCATGAGCCGCAAACAAACAGAGCATGGGCCGCAAACAGAGCATGAGCCGCAAACGGAGCATGAGCCGCAAACGGAGACTTGTCTCTAAAGATTCAAATCAAACGTTATAAGTCCGTTTGTTGAAACGTGCCGCTGCTGTTGCTCATCTGCACATGCTCTCAGTTAGGGGCTTCTCTCCTCTGCACATAATCAGTTAGGGCTTCTCTTCTCCGCACATGCTCAGTTAGGGCTTCTCTCCTCCGCACATGCTCAGTAAGGGCTTCTCTCCTCTGCACATGCTCAGTTAGGGCTTCTCTTCTCCGCACATGCTCAGTTAGGGCTTCTCTTCTCCGCACATGCTCAGTTAGGGCTTCTCTCCTCCGCACATGCTCAGTTGGGGCTTCTCTTCTCCGCACATGCTCAGTTGGGGCTTCTCTTCTCTGCACACATGCTCAGTTAGGGCTTCTCTTCTCCTCTGCACATGCTCAGTTAGGGCTTCTCTTCTCCTCTGCACATGCTCAGTTAGGGCTTCTCTTCTCTCTGCACATGCTCTCAGTTGGGCTTCTCTTCTCTGCACATGCTCAGTTGGGGCTTCTCTTCTCCTCTGCACATGCTCAGTTAGGGCTTCTCTCTCTTCTCTGCACATGCTCAGTTAGGGCTTCTCTCTGCACATGCTCAGTTAGGGCTTCTCTCTTCTGCACATGCTCAGTTAGGGCTTCTCTCTCTGCACATGCTCAGTTAGGGGCACATGCTCTTTCTCTGCACATGCTCAGTTAGGGCTTCTCTTCTCTGCACATGCTCAGTTAGGGCTTCTCTTCTCTGCACATGCTCAGTTAGGGCTTCGCTTCTGCACATGCTCAGTTAGGGCTTCTTTTCTCTGCACATGCAGTAAGTACTTTTTACTACAGTCCAGTCATAAATGTAGTGCAGTATTAAGTACTCATAGTGGCTCTTCACTGGAGGAGAGTTTGGAGCCAGAAGAAGTTCATCAAAATCAAAAAACGAACGCTGTGAAACGAGGAAATCAAGTTCACGTTGAAATGTGGAAATTAAATATTTGCTTTAAAACGTTGTACATTTTATTTTTTTATTTTTAATTTCACTTTCAGAATATTTTCCACCTTCGCACCATTATTTTGAGTCTCATATTTTTTCTGATTAAAATCCAGATCCAAGTCCAAGACCAACCCAAAGTCCAAGACCCAAGTCCAAGACCCAAGTCCAAGACCCAAGTCCAAGACCAGGACCAAGTCCAGACCCGGGACCCAAGTCCAGACCCGGGACCCAAGTCCAGACCCGGGACCCAAGTCCAAGACCCAAGTCCAAGACCCAGGACCCAAGTCCAAGACCCGGGACCCAAGTCCAAGACCAAGTCCAAGACCCAAGTCCAAGACCCAGGACCAAGTCCAAGACCCGGAACCCAAGTCCAGACCAGGACCCAAGTCCAAGACCCGGGACCCAAGTCCAAGACCCAAGTCCAAGACCCAGGACCCAAGTCCAACCCGGACCCAAGTCCAAGACCCAAGTCCAAGACCCGGGACCCAAGTCCAAGACCCGGGACCCCAGTCCAAGACCCAGGACCCAAGTCCAGACCCGGGACCCGTCCAAGACCCAAGTCCAAGACCCGGGACCCAAGTCCAAGACCCGGGACCCAAGTCCAAGACCCGGGACCAAGTCCAAGACCCGACCCAAGTCCAAGACCCGGACCCAAGTCAAGACCCAGGACCCAAGTCCAGACCGGGACCCAAGTCCAAGACCCACCCAAGTCCAGACCAACCAAGTCCCAGACCCGACCCCAAGTCCAAGACCCCGGGACCCAGTCCAAGACCCAGACCCAAGTCCAGACCCGGGACCCGTCCAAGGACCCAAGTCCAGACCCGGGACCCAAGTCCAGACCGGACCCAGTCCAAGACCCAAGTCCAGACCCCGTCCAAGACCCAAGTCCAAGACCCAAGGACCCAAGTCCAGACCCGGGACCCGTCCAAGACCCAAGTCCAGACCCGCCGGACCCAAGTCCAAGACCCGGGACCCAAGTCCAAGACCCGGGACCCAAGTCCAAGACCCGGACCCAAGTCCAGACCCCCCAAGTCCAGACCCGGACCCAAGTCCAGACCCGGGACCCAAGTCCAGACCCGGACCCAAGTCCAGACCCGGGACCCGTCCAAGACCCAAGTCCAGACCCGGGACCCAAGTCCAACCCGACCCAAGTCCAAGTCCAGACCCGGGACCCAAGTCCAGACCCCGGACCCAAGTCCAGACCCGGGACCCAAGTCCAGACCCGCCCCAAGGACCCAAGTCCAGACCCGGGACCAAAGTCCAGTCCTGGAGGTGAAACTTCCAGACCTTCTGAAGGTGGAAAAAAAGAATTGAAACAAAAACATAAATGTTAAAAAAACGCAGACATAAAAACTGACCATGAAATATTGTGATCTAAAACGTCTTTTACGCGACACTAAAGTCATATTTCTGAAGTGGGACTAAACTCTGGGTGAAACATAAACTGAAGGAAAAGCGATGTCCTCATTTGCATATCGAGTCAGGTTCTGATCCAAGACCCGGCTTGTCTTTTGGATTCACGCCAATGATGTTATGTAAAAACCTGTCGGACCGGTTCAAGGTTCAACGAGCGCGAACGAGAGAAACGAGTTCATGAGCGACAAAAGAAAACCAGCGCTGGTTCTAGTGTAGACCATGTCCTGGTTCAGTCCTGGTTCATTGGCTTTGGTATTTTAGTTATGTTTAGTTAAAGACATTGTTTATTCTACAGTGATATTTGTGCTCGACTTAAACCCGGGTTTAGGCAAGGCAAGTTTATTTGGCAGAAATCACAAAATCTTAATTTAAAAGTGCCATTTTCAGGCTCCGTCAAATAGTTCAAGACATAAAAGAGAAGAGTGCAAAGAAAAGCATTTCAGTCATTTCAGCCGAAACAAAACAGTTTTTAGTTTAGATTTGAACATTGCCAGAGTAGAACCTGCCTCACATCCTCAGGAAGACTGTTCCAGAGTTTTAGCTGCATAAAACTGAAACGCACATTCCCCATGTTTAGTCCTGACTCTGGGCACCAGCAGGAGGCCGGTCCATGTTTAGTCCTGACTCTGGGCACCAGCAGGAGGCCGGTCCCTGAGGTCCTCAGAGTCCGAGATGGTTCATATGGCACTAACATGTCCGAGATGTACTTTGGTGCTAGGCCACGGAGAGACTTGTATACAAGCAGAGCTGCTTTGAAGTCTATTCTCTGAGCCACAGGGGGCAGTGCAGAGACCTGAGCACAGGACTAATGTGATCGTACTTCCTGGTTCTAGTCAGGACCCGAGCAGCAGCGTTCTGGATGTACTGCAGCTGTTTTACAGCTCGTTTGGAGAGGCCAGTGAGCAGGCCGTTACAGTAGTCTAATCTACTAGAGACAAACGCATGGATAAATCTCTCCAGGTCTGGTTTAGACACTATACTTTTGATTTTGGCAATGTTTTTTAGATGGTAAAAAGCTGCTGATGTTACAGGTGTTACAGGTGCAAAGTGAGTCAGCTCTAAGTGTGTAGGTGGTTTGAGGGTTATTTTTTTGCATTGTAGAATTTATAGCATTTTTAATGCCCTGAACTTTGTCATTAAAGAATAATGCAAACTCATTACACTTGGATGTGGAAATGAGTTCTAACGGCAGCTGAGCTGAGGGTTTGTTCATCTGTTTACTGTGGCAAACAGGACACGCGAGTTGTTACTGCAGCTTCCAATTATTTCAGAAAAATATCCTTCCCTAGTTCTACATAAAATGAGGTTGTACATGTACAACTTCTCTCTGTAAATCTCTTTCTGAACCTGGAGCTTCGACTTGCGCCATTTTCGTTCGGCCCGACGGCACTCCCTTTTCTGTGCCCTGACCGAATCATCATGTCTCCATGGCGCCTTCTGCTTATTTTTAACCAATTTTTAGCCTTCATAGGGGCAATGGTGTCGAGAACATTCAAAACACTAGATGTAACAGAGTTCAACAAATCATTTACATTAGAACATGAGACATTTTCAAAGTTTATCATTTCCATAAACAGTTTTCCCGTGCTGTCATTTATGTGTCTCCTCCGGACAATTGCAGGACCAGCTGGAGGTTTGGGAAAAACAGACAGGTCAAAGAAGACACAGAAATGATCAGACAGAGCAACATCGACCACATTGACGTTTGAAATATTAACCCCTTTTGTAATTAGAAGATCTAGAGTGTGCCCTCTGCTGTGGGTGGGGCCACTCTGCTGTGGGTGGGGCCACTCTGCTGTGGGTGGGGCCACTCTGCTCTGGGGGGGCAACTCACATGCTGAGTAAGACCGAAAGTTTCAAGGACAGCATGAAGCTCTTTAGCGTTTCTGTCACAAATATTATCAACATGAACATTGAAATCACCTGTTATAACCAAACCATCAAAGTCTGTGCATACGACTGAAACATCTCAGTAAAATCATCAATAGAACTTTTGCAGTGCTGAGGAGGCTTGTATAAAACAATGAAGAGAATGGATGGAGACTGTTTTAGCTCAATTTTAAAGGCTACATACTCAAATGTTGAAAACACCCCAAAGGACAACCTGTGGGGAACTATTTCATCTCTAACAAAAGCACACACTCCTCCTCCCTTTTTGTTTTCTCGTGTTTCAGATTCAAACATAAAGTTGGGTGGAGCAGATTCTATTAGAACTAAATTTCCTGTGTTTTTGTCAAGCCATGTTTCAATTAAAAACATAAAATCAGTCCGGTTTAGGTTGAAAGTAACTGTTTTTCTTGTAAAAAATGTGGACTTCTTACCACTGGATGACACAGGGATTGGATCGTGCAGTCCTTTTTCAGATTCCAAAGCAAATATCCGTGCTTGTAGCTCATGAATTTCTTGTTGAAATTTCCAACAGCGTTTACAGGAGTTTGTTTCTCTTCTCACGGACATGTCGCTGGTTCGTCAAATTTGTTGATTAAAATTCGAAAAATGCTCTTAAAATCCTTGGTTGACTTAAAAAAAGTCATAATAAAAAAATGTTTGGAAGATAAAAACTGATTTAAAAGCAAAATAAATAAGGAAAGCAGCTGAAGCAAGCAGGAGCAAGCAGGAGCAAGCAGGGAAGCGTCTGCACTCTTCGGAAGCAAGCCTGTTTTAAAGGTCCAAGCGTTTGTGTTCAGAGAAAACTAACCAAAAAACTAACAATATTGAGTTTTCTATGAATTAAGCGCAGGCTGAGCCTGGAGAACGAGAACCAAGCTTCCTGCAGTACTGCTCAGCGGCCTGTAGAGGCTGCAGCCCGGAGAAGAAGAACCAAGCTTCCTGCAGTACTGCTCAGCGGCCTGTAGAGGCTGCAGCCCGGAGAAGAAGAACCAAGCTTCCTGCAGTACTGCTCAGCGGCCTGTAGAGGCTGCAGCCCGGAGAAGAAGAACCAAGCTTCCTGCAGTACTGCTCAGCGGCCTGTAGAGGCTGCAGCCCGGAGAAGAAGAACCAAGCTTCCTGCAGTACTGCTCAGCGGCCTGTAGAGGCTGCAGCCCGGAGAAGAAGAACCAAGCTTTCCTGCAGTACTGCTCAGCGGCCTGTAGAGGCTGCAGCCCGGAGAAGAAGAACCAAGCTTCCTGCAGTACTGCTCAGCGGCCTGTAGAGGCTGCAGCCCGGAGAAGAAGAACCAAGCTTCCTGCAGTACTGCTCAGCGGCCTGTAGAGGCTGCAGCCCGGAGAAGAACCAAGCTTCCTGCAGTACTGCTCAGCGGCCTGTAGAGGCTGCAGCCCGGGAGAAGAAGAACCAAGCTTCCTGCAGTACTGCTCAGCGGCCTGTAGAGGCTGCAGCCCGGAGAAGAAGAACCAAGCTTCCTGCAGTACTGCTCAGCGGCCTGTAGAGGCTGCAGCCCGGAGAAGAAGAACCAAGCTTCCTGCAGTACTGCTCAGCGGCCTGTAGAGGCTGCAGCCCGGAGAAGAAGAACCAAGCTTCCTGCAGTACTGCTCAGCGGCCTGTAGAGGCTGCAGCCCGGAGAAGAAGAACCAAGCTTCCTGCAGTACTGCTCAGCGGCCTGTAGAGGCTGCAGCCCGGAGAAGAAGAACCAAGCTTCCTGCAGTACTGCTCAGCGGCCTGTAGAGGCTGCAGCCCGGAGAAGAAAGAACCAAGCTTCCTGCAGTACTGCTCAGCGGCCTGTAGAGGCTGCAGCCCGGAGAAAGAAGAACCAAGCTTCCTGCAGTACTGCTCAGCGGCCTGTAGAGGCTGCAGCCCGGAGAAGAAGAACCAAGCTTCCTGCAGTACTGCTCAGCGGCCTGTAGAGGCTGCAGCCCGGAGAAGAAGAACCAAGCTTCCTGCAGTACTGCTCAGCGGCCTGTAGAGGCTGCAGCCCGGAGAAGAAGAACCAAGCTTCCTAACCCAAACTTTACAAACTCTGACAAGATTTTGACAAATTCTAGGAAGATTTGTTGCTATCGAACGCTGGTTTATTCAAGTTTCAAATCGAAATTTGGATTTTTGCTGCAATTCCAGTCTGATCTAGTTTACTCAAAAACTAAACCAAAAATCGTTTTTTTAAAAAAAAATGTTTTTGTGTCCAATATTTCAACAAAATTAAGCAAGAAATGTAAACCAGCTCTGTCCATTTGTCAGGTTTAAATAAATGTCAGGTTTTTTTAAAACACAGAAAAGTCTTCATTTTTCTAGATAAAAACAACATGATGAAAAACATTTCGGAGTAAACAAACATTCACATTTACATCTTTAGATTTCACCCGCCACGTCCAAAACACAAACACTGCTCGGAGTCGTTTTAAAAATATTTATTGAATAACGTTATGTTTTATATTTATAACAACATACAGTGATGATTTTGAAGCAACTATTTCAAATTCAAAACCGTAATAATAAAAGAAGAGGCTTTGAGCTGATCAGAACGACCTTTGAACCAGAAAACAGAAGCCACTAAGCATTCCACCAATCAGAGACAGATCAGTCCATAAGCCCCGCCTTTTTGGATAATTCTAAAAAGCAAATTGTCAGCAGTTTGTCGCAATAAAACATCGGAATTTGTAATAACTGTCGCTTTACCGCGGGAAAGCATCGATTTGAGGCGAGACACTGAAAAAGCCCCGCCCTGACAACAGCGTAGAGACGGATTTATTCAACATTTTAGCTCCCAAAAAATGGAGGCCAAATTTGAATTTTTACGCCAATTTTCAGTAACATTTAGTTCAAATACTAAAGAAAATATCTCAAATCAAAAAAGAATAAATCTGACTTTTTCCAGGTTTATTTTTTTCTCACATTTGACTGTTACGTTAGTGCAGGGCTATTCAACATAAGGCCCGGGGGCCAAATCAGGCCTGGGGGCCAAATCAGGCCCTCAATGATTTGACATAAAAAAATTATATATATAATTTTTTTTAATCCTGTTTACTGTTTTTTCCTGGGTTAGCACTAGTTTAGCCCTGATTTGGTCTGGCTTAATCCTTGTTTTATTCTGTTTTGGACCCGTTTTGATTTTGGGTTAGTCCTGGTTCAGCACTGGTTGTATTATTGTGTTATTTCTCACACAAATCGAATCAGTCAGTAATCTTATTGGATCAACTCGGTGTTGGGAATATTTAGTGCGACCCCAAAGCGTGGTCACCGGAGGGGCTTCGGCCCCGCGGCCTGGACCCTCCCAAAATTCTGGCCCTTGAAAAACTAAAGTTGAACAGCCCTGCTTTAGTGTCTCGCCTCGACCCGCTTCACTGCGATTGGTTGAATCCGGCCGTCACTCACACGACAGCATTAAAGGTGCACTGTGTCACTTTCCTGCTGGAGGGAGCTCGTCCGGAATGTTCCGCAGTCGAGCTTTAGACCGAGCGATGCGTTTGCTTCTCACGGCCGAGGGGAACGATGGTGGATAAAAGGCTTCAGATTCGTGTGTACAAACGAACAATACCAGCAGCAGATCATTAATTAAAGTTTTAACGACGCGTTCTGACGTTTCTCTCATTACGACTCCGTTCTGTCCCTCTGGCCAAAGTTTCATGACTTTACCTCAGTCAAGTTGCGGTTTGAGGAAGAAAAACTGAAAAACAAAAAGCGGAAAATGACAGGAAGTTGTGCTGAGACGGAATCCCTCTGTGATGTCATCAACAGGCGACGTCTCAGAGGCGGTTTACGCGCAACTGACGCAGTTTTGGGACAGTTTAAACGGTCACGTGACAAAATACAGTGTTGTGTGCCAAATCATAATATTGTGTCATTTCTATGGATTTGGGTCGTCATTTACGGTCCGGTTGCTAGGTAACTGTCTTTGTCACATGATCGTCTCACCAGGAAGTGACATTATAAACGTCACCAAAAACAGGCAAAATGTTTAGCCGGGTCTTAAATACGATCGCGTTCACGAGGTGGATGCAGAAAAGTTGCACAGTGCAGCTTTAACGCAGCCTCAGAGGAGCGCGTTCGTGGTCCACTTTCTAAACTCTTCATTTCCAACACTCGGCCCGCTCACCGTTAAACCAGCCCGTGGATAAAGTGCTCTGCGTTTCTGCGGCCGACAAGCCCCGCCTCCAGAACAAGCGTTTTTGACTAAATTGACTCTTTTCTTTTAACCAACTTCAGAACAAAGCTGGAGTTTGTTTGGCTTCGTTCCTCTGGATCCTGGAGGAATGATCGGTTTTGTATCTGTGTCAGAATGTTTGATTTGAAGTGAACTGGACAAAAACGAGCTAAATGACGGAGTTTTGCTTTAAACCTCTTTAAGAATGATCAAAGTCTTCTCACGAGCACAGCCTGTTCCGCTCCTGTTCCGCTCCTGTTCCGCTCCTGTTCCGCTCCTGTTCCGCTCCTGTTCCGCTCCTGCTCCTGTTCCGCTCCTGTTCCGCTCCTGTTCCGCTCCTGTTCCGCTCCTGTTCCGCTCCTCCTGTTCCACGGCTTCTGATGGCGTGTTCCAAAGTCCGAGTGGAGCGTTTGAAGGAGTCCGTGTCCGTGTCTCGCCGCCCGTGCCCGCTCACTCCTGCGCTATGCTCCTCAGGACGTACTTGACCGTGTACGCGAACGCCGCGAAGCCTACGATGACGAAGAGGTTGGCCAGCGCGCCGCCGAGCAGTCCGTGGTTGCGGTTGGCCTGGTTGTGGAGCGCGTGGTTGTTGTTGTTAGCAGCTCCGGGCACAGGGGGCGCCACCACCGCGCCGTTGAGGGCCGGGAGGTAATGCGCCTGCTGCGGGTCGCCGTCGGGGACGACGTCGGGCAGCGGCAGAGGTTGAGCGCGACACGTCAGCTCCTCCTGCGCCTTCTGCTTCTGCTTCATCTCCTGCAAACACCAGTCACTTTTACTACACGCTATATCACATGTGTCAAACTCAAGGCCCGCGGACCAGGTGTGGCCCGCCAGGCATTTTAGTCCAGCCCGCCGAACATATTAACCCCTTATGTTTAATGTACCCCCCACAGATAAACCCCAGCTTTTGTACGAGTTTGTTGAGAGTTTATCATCGATCCAGATGCGCAAGTATTTGTCATGGAGTACTTGTTTAATCATATTACCATCAAGCGTAAGGATAGATATATTTTTTGGGCCACTAGAGTGTCTTTTGGAGAACGACACACATTGTTTTATTTGAATTCATTGATCATTTTAAATTGACAGTTTTGTTGATGGGAGTGAATATTTTGAATCACGTGCACAAGAAGGTGCCTTAGCAAACAGAATAGCATCATCTGCATACAAGTGGATGCTACTGTGTTTTAGATTATGCCCAATTGAGTTTATTTAAATTGTAAATAACAGTGGTCCAAGGACAGACCCTTGAGGAACTCCACCAACAACATCCAGACGATCCAAGAGAATACAGTGATCGTCAGGATCAAAGGCCTTTGACAAATCAACAAAAACAGCAGCACATTTGTGGAGTCTGTAATGATGAGTGTAAGTCTGAACTCACGTCCACCACGTCTGGAAACAGCTCACAGAAAACTTTGTCCTTGAGGTTGAAGGTCAGACTCTGAGTCGAGAGCTGTCGTTTCTTCAAGAGGGAAACAACACAATACAATCTGTGTTTATAATCATATGATTACGTCTTATTATGATGTGTTGTTGACAGTGTTGGGGGCTCACGGTGAAGTCGGAGGTCTCGATGCTGCCCAGAGTGGGCCCTTTCTCCACCATGAAGCTCAGGAGCCCCGTCAGAATGGTGGACACAGACCAGGCTGGGTTCCACGTGTCGGGATGAAAGTCTGTGATGGACAAACACAACCTGCAACACAGAGAGAACACATTTAAAAACCACACCACAGAGAAGCAGGACCTGTGTCTGTCTGTGTGTGTGTGTGTGTGTGTGCGTGCGTCTCACCTGGTGTTGCACTTGAACCTGCCGTTGGGCGTGATCATGTAGATGCTCGGGGGTTTGAAGGGAAACTCTCGGGGGAATATGAGCTTTCCGTGATAATATCCTCCTGAACAAACAAAAGGTAAGATGTAAGATCAGATCTGTGACTCGGGTTCACTGGAAACACAGTCCAAACGCTTGAGACGCTTCACTGAAGAAGAACAAGCGATTAAAGGAAGTGCAGATTGAAATTATTTTGGTGTTGTTTTTTGTGCTTTCCGTGTAGTCTAAAACACAATGTTTTAAGTTTTCTTGAACAAAACATTAAGCATTCCTTTTATTGTAAGGAGGTGTACCCTTATGTTACCTCCAGAATGATTTGAATGTGTTTGTGAGCAATTTCGCCCCTGCTGGCCAATACACAATATCTGTCACTATTAGTTAGTTACAACCAGGCCATAAAAACAGGTCAGTAGGTCAACGCATGTGGCTGTGAACGTCAAAACATCAAATGAAGGTGTTTTTCACGAATGAATGAAAATCCTTGGAAAGTACAAAAGCAAAGTGTCGGCGCCGGTTCGAAATATACTTCCTGTGCGTCGCAAGACGCTGTTTGTGTTTTACAAATAAACCCCCCCAGGCCGGTCGCCTCTGTCCCCCCGAACATGTAAATAATAATAAAAAGAAACCGGCAAATTCAATATAATAACAAACCATAATGATAGAAATCACACAAACATACAAAACAAAAAAGAAAAACCCTGTCGTCACAGACTTTAAACTTGATAAACATGTGACCAAGAACATATGAACCATCGTTCAATCTGGCTTTTATCATATAATACAAAGGGAATTTAAGAAAAAAATCATCTTTTTCCTGGAGGACCCCCGAGCTCTGGACCCCCGAGCTCCCTGGAGGACCCCCGAGCTCCCTGGAGGACCCCCGAGCTCCCTGGAGGACCCCCGAGCTTCCTGGAGGACCCCCGAGCTCTGGCTGATGGTCCATCATTAGTTTGTGAGTGATATTCAGTTGCTTTTGGGTGATTGTTTCCACATTCATCGTGGCCCTTACAGAAAAGTGCATCTTTTCTTTTACCTTCGTACGGCGTCTTCTCTGGGCCTCTGACCACATAATGCCTGACGAGACAAACCAACACGACAGTTAAAGTTTGCACAGAGCGAGGAACATCAAGTGTGAGATTCATCCTGACGATCGTGACCAGTTTACTTTGTTAAAGTACATGATGGATTACACAGGTTTAGAACAAAGGCAGCAGCATTATTACATAAGAATGTCAAAAATGTCAAAAAAGAATAAACCATTCCTGACTTTCATCACTAACACACTTCGCTTGTAAATATCGTCTCAGTAGAAGATTCAGTATTTCAACATTTATAGATTAAAAGGTGTGTTCAAAAGTACAGTAGAAATTAAATGAAACTCAAAGCAGGTTTTCAAACGGTGATTCAGGTCACACCTGAAGAAGCTCTGGAAAATTGTGACGGAGCTGGAAAATGTTTTACGAGTTTTTACTTGTTCAAACAAAACCACTGCAGGATTTAGAAATGACAGAACTGAAGACGTTTTTCAGAGGTAATGACCACATGAAACTTATGAAACGACCTGCTCTTGTTTGGAACTATGACGAAGATAATGTAGTGAGAATAAGAAGAAGAATAAAAAGAACTAGAAACTTGTGACTGCGGAATGTTTGGAAACGGATTTCGAGAAAACTCTACAAAGTATGTCAATTTTAGAATGAAAACATTTAAAATTACTGGTCAAGAAAATGGAAAATTGCTGCTTGTAAATGGGTGAAAAAAATATTAGGAAAATATAGAGACCAAAGCTTTGTTTGAAAAACCCCAAATTCGTTTTATTGCGTTTTATTTTGAAAACCCCAAATTCAATGTTTTACAGTGCTTTAATTGTTGAAAAGCCCAAATTCAATGTTTTAGTGCTTTTATTTTGAAAACCCCAAATTTGTCATTTTATAGTGCTTTTATTTTGAAAAAAGAAAAGTCATTGTTTTACAGTACCTTTAAGTTGGAAAACCCAAATGCATTGTTTTACAGTGCTTTTATTTTGAACAACCCAAATGTTTTGTTTTGCAGTGCTTTTATTTTGAAGGTAGTACTCGATGTACTTCTACTGCATTACAGCAATAGCCTACAGTACCACTGAGAAGGACTGGAGGGGTTTGTGAAAAACCTGTAATGTGTTCATATCTCATTGTAAGTTAATGGGGAAAAGTACAAATACCTTTTGAAATACAAGAGGTACAAATGTCAAAAGTAATAGAAGGCGTTAGACAACTGGAAAGATTGGAAACCTTTGAAAAATTGCAACCTGCGTAAGGGTACTGCACGTGCGTAAGGGTACTGCACGTGCGTAAGGGTACTGCACGTGCGTAAGGGTACTGCACGTACTGAAAGACCTCCTACGAATGGCCCATTGAAACTTAACTGGGATGGGCCTATTGTTCTATTGTTCCCTGGCATTTGGCTGCCTCACCTTGAGTGCCTGTTTAGCATCCGAATGCCTCGGGCGTCTCCATGGTTTCAGCAGACCATTATAAACAACTGGAAGGTTGAATCTTAAACCTCCATTACGATTTAAAGGAGGATTCTCTTTTTTAACAAAGATGGCCTCTTAACTCCTCTTTAAGTTAAGTTTTCAACAGGCCATTAGCAGGAGGTCCCGCCCTGTGGGCAGGGCTTTCACAGAGTAGGATATAAACAGGAGTTCTCAGACTTGTTTCACAGATTGAGAATGACTCTTGGATGAGAGTCGAAACGTTTCGTTTTTTTCTAAAACAGAGTCTAAATGAAACAACAGAATCTTTTTCTACATTAAAAACATGTTTAGAACTTAATCTCAGGTTTCTCTGCAATTACCGGGGGCTACAGACCGACAAAGACCCTGCTGAACAAGAGTAAAAGAGTGATTAGTATCTTCTCGTTTGGGGGCGACAGACCATTCGAGGATGTTGGAGGGCAGTGGCTCAGCGCAGATGTAAGGCACGGGGTCTTTCTTGATCCGGAGATAGTCCTGCTTCAGTCTCTGAGTCGCTGTGGTCGGAGCGCGCTTGTTCCCGGCGTTGTTCATCTGACGAAAACACAAAACAGAGCCTGTGTTCATCGTTCAGACGGCAGGTTGACAACGAACCCGACCCCAAAAAACCTGCTGAGACCGCCGCGTGACATGTGCCGAGAGACGGGTTCAGGGCCCAGACAGAGCACAATGACACCAACATGACACACTGCGAACGCCATCAGGTCGATATATCGCAAAAGTATCGATCGATATCACAACAAACGGTGCATTTTTATTCCAAACGTCCTTTTTAAGTCTTCATCAGCCTTGATTTAGCCTTGGATTTATCGCTCTCGACTTTTAATTTGACAGAACTGCAATTATTGTGTCAAAAAGTAAATTAAAACACTGAAATATGTCATTGTTATTGCAGAATATCCTGTGGCAATCAGCTTTAGCTTTAGCTTAAATGTGGGCGGTAAATCACGTTCTTTCACTGCAGTAATACAAGAGCTGAACCAAACATATCCTGATTTTCACCTCGAATTGATAAATCTGTTTTTGAGTCGACTTTATGGTTTCTTGAGAAAAGGCAAAAGGCCTTTACAGTTTCTTGAGAAAAGGCAAAAGGCCTTTTCTCAAGAAACTGTAAAGATCAACATAAAGATAATGCAGATTATTCATTCATTTGTTGTGAGTTTAATGGAGCTTGGACTCAGATTTGAACTTTTAACAGTTTAAATCAATGGCATCAAGCAGTTTTTTCAGCATCTAATTTTTTTTTTCTTCCAAAAATCCAAAGTATAGTGTCTAAACCAGACTTGGAGAGACTTTATCCTTACATTTTTAGGTTGTCCTCAGATGATATGGGGGAAATGGAAACGTTATGCAATCATGTCCCACCAAGCGTGACACTGTTCTTCCCACAGAACGTGTCAGAGCTCAAAGTCACAGTAACACGTCATAAAAACACCAGGGCTTTTAATCACTGAAAACCATACATTTCGCCTCGTTTATGACGTTACGTACAGTTTTAAACCGTGTCCACGTCGGCCACTGCGGTCACGTGTCATTTATCAGGCCGTAATGAACAGAAACCGACCCGGTGCCCGTGTCTAATTGGCATTACACTGGATCTCGTCGCGTTGACAGAGGCTAATCCGTTTGCGTGGAAAGCTGCGTTAGTGGCTAATCTCTGCTAGCATCCTCGCGGTCACAGTTTACAACGCCTGAAATAAACAAATACTTTACGGCATTTTTGATCAACAGACTATTTGGGTTAATAATCCCTGATACTACTTTAGCGTTAAGGTTGTTTAAATGACGGTAAAGCTTTTGCCCGTGGCTTGTTTTTGTGTGCGAAGCCGCTAGCAACCGAATGCTAACCAGGGCTACGACGGCTAGCTGCTATGTTTGGCTACACAATCGAACGCTACGCTAATATAACCGCGTAGAACGTGTATAAATACCTCTGGGGAGATCACAAAGGGGGGGATAAACGCGTTTGGGTGGGTTCGGGGCAGATGTCGTGGATGTTAAAGGCCAAACTGAGGAGAAAACAACACGAAGCCCGAGACTGGAATGCCCTCGCTGCCGGATCTGCGACACTTCCGCTTTCTCTTCCTCTGCGCCGGGGTCACAGCAGGACAGGTCACGCGGGAGGACAGGTCACGAAGCAGGAAACAACTCTCACCAACTATAGTGGTTTATGTCGTTTAATACCACTTCCAAATGAAAAACATAAATACAATCTATTTCAATTAGTGTCGATTTTATTTCGCTTTTTTCATGTACTTGATATGGTATAGTATGGTATAGTATGGTATATTATGGTATAGAGCCCCACTTTGTTTCATTAATTCCCTATGAATTAGCAGAGTCGCTAAAATAAATCAATAATGAACAGAACACAAAGCGGAGAGTGAGTTCCAGATGGACAATCACAGTGACATACGGCCATGTCAGATTACTGCTAATTACAGTAGCAGTTACATTTTAATCACAAATTATTATTTGAGAGGCATATTTTGTTCAGGGCGGCTTCAAAAGACAAAGGTTGTAGCCTTTGACCTACAGTTCAACTAAATGAGAACACAGTGCAGTGGATTCATAATTGTTTTTAATGTTTTTTTTTTTCAGTTTTCCAGAAAGCAGGTTTAAAAAATCCTTTTAACCAACACGTAAATAGGCTACACTTAAAAGAAAAAGCACTTTTTCCAACATTTCATAGGCAAAAACAGACTAAAAAACCTCTTTGGAAAAAGTGCAAAAGAACAACCCGGGACCACGATCCAGGACCAATAACCACTGCGTTGTTGGAAAAGCTGTAGGTTTAATACAGATCAGCAGATTTTTTATGAGTCAGTTTTTCAGTTTTTCAGTTTCAGTTTTTGGGGCTGGAGAGACGATTGGAGAGGAAACTGGTGAAAGTCATCAGGACTGGAGACGTCGTCTGCAACAAACACAACTGGAGTTTAACACAACAAAAAACAGACAATTCATCATCTTTTTTAAATCGAGTCCAAATATGTTTGTTTCATCTCGCGAATGTCAGTGTTGACCACTTTTCAAGCCCGTAGTCATTTTACAATATTAATAGTGTGATATATATATATATATATATATATATATATATCAGAAAAATCCACAATCCACAAAAAATAATAGAAGACAAACAGTAAAAGAAACGTCCCACCCGGTAAAAACTTGAGTTTGAGAAATGTTTTTGTTCCCAAAAACACAAACTCACTCGATCCTTGGCTTTGACTCTTCCAGTGGGAGAAGTCGGCCCTAAATGTGAGGAAAACACATTTAACATGTTTGACAAATACAGAGGATTTTAGCAGTGAAAACTGACATTTACAGTCGTCAACAAACAAACAAACAAATAAACCAACAATCAATAGTGGAGCCTGAGGTTGTTGTATGCGGCTCCGGGCGCAGGGGGCGCCGCCACCGCGTTGTTGAGGGCCGGGAGGAGGTCCGCCTGCTGCGGGTCGCCGTCGGGGACGACGTCGGGCAGAGGCTGAGCGTGACACGTCAGCTCCTCCTGCTCCTTCTGCTTCTGCTTCATCTCCTGCAAACACCAGTCACTTTTACTACACTACAGTGTTTAGTACACTCCACACACTCCACTCCACACACTCCACACACACTCTATATACACTCCATACACTCCACACACTCCACACACTCCTCCACACACTCCGTAAACTCCATACACTCCATACACTCTATACACTCTATACACTCTATACACTCTATACACTCTATACACACTCCACACACTCCACACACACTCCATACACTCTATACACTCTATACACTCTATACACTCCACACACTATACACTCCACACACTCCACACACTCCACACACTCCACACTCCACACACTCCACACACTCCATACACTCCATAAACTCCATACACTCCACATACACTCCGTATACTACATATACTCTATACACTATACACCATCCATCCATCTTCCGCTTATCCGGGGCCGGGTCGCGGGTGCAGCAGTCTAAGCAGGGACTCCCAGACTTCCCACTCCCCAGACACTTCCTCCAATTCCACCGGGAGGATCCCAGGCCGGCCGAGAGACATAGTCCCTCCCGCGTGTCCTGAGTCTTCTCCGGGGCCTCCGGGCCTCCATGCCCGAAACACCTCCCGAGGAAGAGGCACAGGAGGCATCCGGAAAAGATGCCCGGCTACCTCAGCTGGCTCCTCTCGACGTGGATGAGCAGCGGCTCTACTCCGAGCTCCTCCCGTGTGACTGAGCTCCTCACCCTATCTCTGAGGGAGCGCCCAGCCACCCTGCGGAGGAAACTCATTTCGACCGCTTGTATCCGCAATCTTGTCCTTTGGGTCATTACCCAAAGCTCATGACCATAGGTGAGGGCAGGAACGTAGCTTGACCGGTAAATCGAGAGCTTTGTCTTTCGACTCAGCTCCTTCACCACAACAGTCTGATGCAGCGACCGCATCACTGCAGACGCTGCACCGATCCAACTGTCAATCTCACGTTCCATCCTTCCTTCACTCATGAATAAGACTCCGAGATACTTGAACTCCTCCACTTAAGACAAGGACTCCCCACCCACCCGGAGAGGGCAAGCCACCTTTTTCCGGTCGAAAACCATGGCCTCAGATTTGGAGGTGCTGATTCTCATCCCAGACGCTTCACACTCGGCTGAAAACCGTCCCAGTGCATGTTGCAGGTCCAGGTTTGATGGAGCCATCAGGACAACATCATCTGCAAACAGCAGAGATGAGATCCTGTGGTCCCCAAACCGGACCCCCTCCGACCCCTGACAGCCCCTAGAAATTCTGTCAATAAAAACAATGAACAGAACCGGTGACAAAAGGGCAGCCCTGAGGAGTCCTACACGCACTGGGTAAAGGTCTGAGCAAAGAGACCCGGACCCCGTACTTCTCGGAGCACTCCCCAAAGGACCCCTGAGGGACACGGTCGAAAGCCTTCTCCAGATCCACAAAAACACATGTGGACAAATTCCCATGAACCCTCGGCAACCCCCGATGGAAAGTATAGAGTCCAGTGTTTCCACTCTGCTCCTCCTGAATCCGAGGTTCGACTATTGGTCAGATTTCTCCTCTCCAGTACCCTGGAATAGACCTTACTGGGGAGGCTGAGGAGTGTTGATCCCTCTGTAGTTGGAACACACCCTCCGGTCCCCCCTTTTGAACAGAGGGACCACCACCCCGGTCTGCCAGACCAGAGGCACTATCCCTGACCATCACGCCATGTTGCAGAGATATATGTCAACCAAGACAGTCCTACAACATCCAGAGACTTTAGGTACTCGTTCACCCCGGAACCCTGCCACCGAGGAGTTTGCCAACAACCTCAGTGACTTCGGCTCAATGTCCCAGCCTCCCTCGGGATCTGGGAGAAACTCTCCCGGAGGTGTGAGTTGAAGACTCTGCTGACAGCGGGCGTCGCAGGACGTTCCCAGACCCTCACTATACGCTTGGGCCTGCCAAG
Source organism: Chaenogobius annularis (assembly GCA_015082035.1). Classification (NCBI taxonomy): domain Eukaryota; kingdom Metazoa; phylum Chordata; class Actinopteri; order Gobiiformes; family Gobiidae; genus Chaenogobius; species Chaenogobius annularis. The sequence continues at coordinate 125,096 of BJKM01000837.1, forward strand.
TCTGTCCGGCTTACTCCTCCGCCAGCGGCCCCAACTCACCACCAGGTTGTGATTGGTTGACAGCTCTGCCCCTCTCTTCACGTGAGTGTCCAAGACACGCGGCCGGAGGTAAGATCACATGACAACAAAGTCGATCATTGATCTCAGGCTTAGGGTGTCCTGGTGCCACGTGCACTGGTGGACAATCCGTGACTAGCACAGAAGTCCAATCACTGAACACCGCTCGGGTTCAGATCGGGGAGGCCGTTCTTCCCGATCACCCTTCTCCCGGTGTCGCTGTCGTTGCCCACATGGGCATTGAAGTCCCCCAGTAGAACAACGGAGTCCCTGGTTGTTGCACTGTCCAGTACCCCTCCCAGAGACTCTGCACTTCTGTTCGGCCGTAGGCCTACACAACAGTAAGAGACCCTCTTCGTTCACTGGGGGTGAACTCCAACACGTGGCGGCTGAGCAGTGGGGCAATAAGCAAGCCCACACCAGACCGCCGCCTCTCCCCCGTGGGCATCACCAGAGAAGTGGAGCGTCCAGCCGCTCTCGAGGAGATGGGTTCCAAGCCCGAACTGTGCATGGTTGTGAGGCCGACTATATCTAGTCGGTACCACTCAACCTCCTGCACAAGCTCAGGCTCTTTCCACTCCCAGCGAGGTGACGTTCCATGTCCCCAGAGTTAGCTTCTGTGTCCGAGGTCCCCGCCGTCGACTGCAGCTCAGATCTCTGCACCAGCCCCTTACGGATCCTCCTGCAGGTGGTGAGTCCACGGAAGGACTCCACACACTCCACACACTCCACACTCTCCACACACTCCACACACTCCACACACTCCACACACTCCACACACTCCACACACTCCACACACTCCACACACTCTTGTCACTTTCCTCAAACACGGTTCAGATCAAATGTGTCTGTGATGAGTGTGACGTATGACACGACAGTCTGCAGGTTAGACTCCGCCCCCCGTGGACCATCTTTATGTGTAAATATTTCATGTTACAACCGTTTATGTACAATTGACTTTTTCTTTGTACATTTCATTGGTGTGGTTTATATTCAGAAGCGCTCGATAGTCTGAAGATTACGGTAATGTCAAAAGCTCAGTAAAAACAGACAAATGTGACTTTTGGCTCTTTGTGGAGTCTGTAATGATGAGTGTAAGTCTGAACTCACGTCCACCACGTCTGGAAACAGCTCACAGAAAACTTTGTCCTTGAGGTTGAAGGTCAGACTCTGAGTCGAGAGCTGTAGTTTCTACAAAAAGGAAACAACACAACACAATCTGTTACTCACCAGGAAGAGCACCATTATTATATAACACACAGATGTTTTCCCCCACAGAAGACTCAAATGAGGGTTTATCAAACGGTTTATAACCATATGATTATGTGTTATTATGATAGTGTCGGGGGCTCACGGTGAAGTCGGAGGTCTCGATGCTGCCCAGAGTGGGCCCTTTCTCCACCATGAAGCTCAGGAGCCCCGTCAGAATGGTGGACACAGACCAGGCTGGGTTCCACGTGTCGGGATGAAAGTCTGAGATGGACAAACACAACCTGCAACGCAGAGAAAACACATTTAAGAATTAGAATCAGAATCAGAAAAGGTTTGTCAATGAACAGAATTTCCAAACATTGGAACTTGCTTTGGCATTAAGGTGCAACATAAAACATTGGGCTGTGACTTTTCCTGAAGTGCAGGATCATCTCCACTGTCTCAAAGTTATTATTCAACTCCAAGTTGTTACCGCTGCACCAGGACACCAGCCGGACCACCTCCCTCCTGTAGACAGACTCATCCCCGTCCGAGGTGAGCCCGATAAGGGGGGTGTCGTTGTGGCTGGAGGTGCAGCAGTTTGTGTACAGGGAGAAGAGCAGAGGGGAAAGTACACAGCCCTGTGGAGCTCCTGTGCTGATAGTCAGAGTGTCTGAGACATTCTTCTCCAGCCGCACGCACTGCCTCCGATCCGTCAGGAAGTCAGTGCGCCCCTGCAGGTGGAGTCAGGCACGTTGAGCTGGGAGAGCTTTGTCCTGGAGCAGAGCAGGGAGGATGGTGTTGATGAAGAGCTGAAGTCCACAAACAGGATCCTGGCGTAGGTTCCCGGGGAGTCCAGATGCTGCAGGATGAAGTGGAGTGCCAGGTTTGATGGCGTCGTCCACAGACCTGTTGGCTCTGTAGGCGAACTGCAGGGGGTCCAGGGGTCAGGGGTCCAGCAGGGAGGAGGTGAAGGACTTGAGGTGGGGCAAGACCAGGCGCGCTCAAATGACTTCATGACTACAGACGTCAGCGCCACAGGCCTGAAGTGGCTACACCACAGAGAAGCAGGACCAGTGTGTGTGTGTGTGTGTGTGTGTGTGTGTGTGTGTGTGTCTCACCTGGTGTTTGCACTCGAACCTGCCGTTGGGCGTGATCATGTAGATGCTCGGGGGTTTGAAGGGAAACTGTCGGGGGAATATGAGCTTTCCGTGATAATATCCTCCTGAACAAACACAAAGGTGAGATGTAAGATCAGATCTGTGACTCGGGTTCACTGGAAAACACAGTCCAAAACGCTCGAGACGCTTCACTGAAGAAGAAACAAGCGATTAAAGGAAGTGCAGATTGAAATTATTTTGGTGTTGTTTTTTGTGCAAATCATTCCGTGTATTGTCTAAAACACAATGTGCATTTAAGTCCGTTTATTCATCAGAATAGATGTCTTGGCATGTTTAAACATTAAGCCCATAGATATATCATAATGGCTGACATTATGGTAATCAGTGTAAGGAGGTGTACAAATGACCAAAATTAGAGTGTTACCTCCAGAATGATTTGAATGTGTTTGTGAGCATTCATTTCGCCCCTGCTGGCCAATACACAATATCTGAAATGCACTATTAGTTAGTTACAACCAGGCCATAAAAACAGGTCAGTAGGTCAACGCATGTGGCTGTGACACGTCAAAACATCAAATGAAGGTGTTTTTCGACGAATGAATGAAAATCCTTGGACAAGTACAAAAGTCAAAGTGTCGGCGCCGGTTCGATCCAATATGGCCGACTTCCTGTGCGTCACACAGCGACGCTGTTTGTGTTTTAGTCGTCACGGGGAGAGAGCTATCACTGCTTCAGATGTTTTTGTGAGCGTCATTTGATTCGATTTCGGGCCAGGCCGGTCGCCTCTGTCCCCCCGATACACTCTTCATCGACATTCAGGGGTCAAAAATGCGCGAGTTGCGACAGAATAATAAAAAGAAACCGGCAAATAATAATAGCTCTGCCATTTCATGGCTCGAACAACAACAATAATAACAATAATCATAATAACAATAATGATAGAAATCATAATAAAAACCATAACACAAACATAGAAAAGAAAAACCCTGTCGTCGCGACTGTGACTTTAAACGTAATAAACATGTGACCAAGAACATATGAACATGAACATGTGACCACGTCGTCAAATCTGTTTTTTATCATATTAATACAAAGGGAGTTTAAGAAAAAAATCTTTTGCTCTGGACCTCAAGCTTCCTGGAGGACCCCCGAGCTTCCTGGAGGACCCCGAGCTCCCTGGAGGACCCCCGAGCTCCCTGGAGGACCCCTGAGAGGACCCCGAGCTCCGGGTGATGGTCCATCATTAGTTTGTGAGTGGTATTCAGTTCTTTTGGGTGATTGTTTCCACATTCATCGTGGCCCTTACAGAAAAGTGCATCTTTTCTTTTACCTTCGTACGGCGTCTTCTCTGGGCCTCTGACCACATAATGCCTGACGAGACAAACCAACACGACAGTTAAAGTTTGCACAGAGCGAGGAACATCAAGTGTGAGATTCATCCTGACGATCGTGACCAGTTTACTTTGTAAAGTACATGATGGATTACACAGGTTTAGAACAAAGGCAGCAGCAGCATTATAACATAAGAATGTCAAAAAAGAATAAACCAGAAGAAGAAGAATGTGAAGATAGCAGAAGGTGCAAAAGGTACAAGATCCAGTGCGGAGGCAGTCAAGAAAGTGCCAAGGAAAGAGGCGAAAGTACAGAGAGAGATGCCAGAGTGAAGCCCCAGCCAGCCAGCCAGAGTGAAGCCCCCAGCCAGAGTGAAGCCAGAGGTGAAGCCCCCAGCCAGAGTGAAGCCCCAGCCAGAGTGAAGCCCCCAGCCAGTGAAGCCAGAGTGAAGCCCCCAGCCAGAGTGAAGCCCCCAGCCAGAGTGAAGCCCCCAGCCAGTGAAGCCCCCAGCCAGAGTGAAGCCAGCCAGAGTGAAGCCCCCAGCCAGAGTGAAGCCCCCAGCCAGAGTGAAGCCCCCAGCCAGAGTGAAGCCCCAGCCCCCAAGCCAGAGTGAAGCCCCAGCCAGAGTGAAGCCCCCAGCCAGAGTGAAGCCAGCCAGAGTGAAGCCCCCAGCCAGAGTGAAGCCCCAGCAGAGTGAAGCCCCCAGCCAGAGTGAAGCCCCAGCCAGAGTGAAGCCCCCAGCCAGAGTGAAGCCCCCAGCCAGAGTGAAGCCCCCCAGCCAGAGTGAAGCCCCCAGCCAGAGTGAAGCTCCCAGCCAGAGTGAAGCCCCCAGCCAGAGTGAAGCCCCAGCCAGAGTGAAGCCCCCCAGCCAGAGTGAAGCCCCAGCAGGTGAAGCCCCCAGCTAGAGTGAAGCCAGTGAAGCTCCCAGCCAGAGTGAAGCCCCAGCCAGAGTGAAGCCCCAGCCAGCAGTGAAGCCCCAGCCAGAGTGAAGCCAGTGAAGCCCAGCCAGAGTGAAGCCCCAGCCAGAGTGAAGCCCCAGCCAGAGTGAAGCCAGTGAAGCTCCCAGCCAGAGTGAAGCCCCAGCAGAGTGAAGCCCCCAGCCAGAGTGAAGCCCCCAGAGTGAAGCCAGTGAAGTGAAGCCCCAGCCAGAGTGAAGCCCCCAGCCAGAGTGAAGCCCCCAGCCAGAGTGAAGCCAGAGTGAAGCCCCAGCCAGAGTGAAGCAGAGTGAAGCCCCCAGCCAGAGTGAAGCCCCAGCCAGAGTGAGCCAGAGTGAAGCCCCCCAGCCAGAGTGAAGCCCCCAGCCAGAGTGAAGCCCCCAGCCAGAGTGAAGCCAGAGTGAAGCCCCCAGCCAGAGTGAAGCCCCAGCCAGAGTGAAGGTTCCAAGCGTGAGGCTCCCAATATTACTGAGAATACAGAGTTTGTGGATTGGGATTATTTGGCCCTCTTTATGGTGCATGTTATTAACTGCTCAAACTCAAAAGAAACCTGAAAGGATCAGGACCAATGCTAAAGCTGCAGAAAAGTCTCATGGAACAAAAGATTTTAATCGAGCGGAAATAGAAAACATACTAAATGAGTATCCGAGTATTCCCTGTCCGCTGTCATGTTCTGGTGGTGGTTCTTCTTCTTCTTGGGCGGTGTTTTATGGCGGTTGGTGTCCATAATGTTACAGTACTGCCATTCTTCAGACTCCACTCTAAAGTCTAATGTCTAAAGAATATAAAGAACGGCAGTAAAGTAACTATGGATACCAACCGCCATAAAACACCCCGAAGAAGAAGAAGAAGTAGTTTTGACCCGTACGGTGGACGATTTCTGAGTTTGTCGTTGGATTATTTACGTCGTGTTTCAACCGTTCTGCACGATTATTAAAAACATATTTAGAACGTAATCTCAGGTTTCTCTGCGATTACCGGGGGCTACAGACCGACAAAGACCCTGCTGAACGAGAGTAAAAGAGTGAGTTAGTATCTTCTCGTTTGGGGGCGACAGACCATTCGAGGATGTTGGAGGGCAGTGGCTCGGCGCAGATGTAAGGCACGGGGTCTTTCTTGAAGCGGAGATGTTCCCTTTTCAGTCTCTGAGTCGAGGTGACCGGAGCGGACGTGTTCTCGCCGTTGTTCATCTGACGAAAACACAAAACAAGAGCTCGTGTTCATCGTTCGGACGGCAGGTTGACGACGAACCCGACCCCAAAAAACCTGCTGAGAGACCGCCGCGTGACATGTGCCGAGAGACGGGTTCAGGGCCCAGACAGAGCACAATGACACCCAACATGACACACTGCGAACGCCATCTGGTCGATATATCGCAAAGGTATCGATCGATATCACAACAAACGGTGCATTTTTATCCCAAACGTCCTTTTAAAGTCTTCATCAGCCTTGATTTAGTCTTGGATTTATCGCTCTCGAGTTTTAATTGGACAGAACTGCAATTATTGTGTCAAAAAGTAAATTAAAACACTGAAATATGTCATTGTTATTGCAGAATATCCTGTGGCATCACTTTAGCTTTAGCTTTAGCTTTAGCTTAAATGTGGGCGGTAAATCACGTTCTTTCACTGCAGTATCTTAAACGAGAGCTGAACCAAACACATCCTGATTTTCACCTCGAATTGATAAATCTGGTCGGATCAAAATGCGATTCACGGCCCGGCTCGTTTTACAGTCTCAGCAGAAAACCTAAAGAAAACTCAAAATCGTCCATGTAAAAACACACTTCAGAAGACAAATTCCACATGTGAACAAAACTGGACTCAGACTTGAACTTTAAACCAATGACATCAGCAGCTTTTTATCATCTAAAAACACGTCCAACATCAGAAGTAAAGTGTCTAAACCAGACTTGGAGACCCTTACATTTTCAGGAGGTCCTCAGATGATGTGGTGAGAATGGAAACGTTATGCAATCACCTTCTTCTTTCTTCTTTGGTGGTCGTGTTTTATGGCGGTTGGTTTCCATGGTGTTGCATACTGCCAGACTGTAGACTTTATTCTTTCCACTTTATTCTTTCGACTTTATTCTTTCGACTTTCGACTTTATTCTTTCGACTTTATTCTTTCAACTTTATTCTTTCGACTTTCGACTTTATTCTTTCGACTTTATTTATTCTTTCGACTTTATTCTTTCGACTTTCGATTCTTTCGACTTTATTCGACTTTCGATTCTTTCGATTTATTCTTTCGACTTTATTCTTTCGACTTTATTCTTTCGACTTTATTCTTTCAACTTTATTCTTTCGACTTTATTCTTTCGACTTTATTCTTTCGACTTTTCTTCGACTTTATTCTTTTGACTTTATTCTTTTGACTTTATTCTTTTGACTTTATTCTTTTGACTTTATTCTTTTGACTTTATTCTTTCGACTTTATTCTTTCGACTTTATTCTTTCGACTTTATTCTTTCGACTTTATTCTTTCGACTTCATTCTTTAATCATTCTTTAGACTTTAGACTTCATTCTTTAGACTTTAGACTTCATTCTTTAGACTTTAGACTTTATTCTTTCGACTTCATTCTTTATTCTTTCGACTTCATTCTTTAGACTTTCGACTTCATTCTTTCGACTTTAGACTCATTCTTTAGACTTTAGACTTTAGACTTCATTCTTTAGACTTTAGACTTTATTCTTTCGACTTCATTCTTTATTCTTTAGACTTCATTCTTCAGACTTTAGACTTCATTCTTTCGACTTTAGACTTCATTCTTTAGACTTCATTCTTTAGACTTTAGACTTTATTCTTTCGACTTCATTCTTTCGACTTTAGACTTCATTCTTCAGACTTTAGACTTCATTCTTTAGACTTTATTCTTCAGACTTTAGACTTCATTCTTTAAACTTTAGACTTCATTCTTCAGACTTTAGACTTCATTCTTTAGACTTTATTCTTTTCGGCCGTGCCAGAGAGCCGGCGGCGGTACGATATGGTTTGGAAGTAAGCCTTCCTTATCAAGTTGCGTGTGTGTGGTGTGAAGGGAAGGTTGTTTTAACTGGGTGAGGAGCTTCTTGTCTGGCCGATGAATTCAAACCAGAGCAGGCACAATTTACTCTAAGGTTTATGAGATAGAAAATGGAATCCCTCAAGGAAGTGTGTGCAGCCCTATTCTGTTCAATGTCATGATAAATGACATCTTTAGAGATGTAGATCCCTCTGTTGGAAGAAGCCTTTATGACGATGGCACATTGTGGGTGAGAGCCAGGAATCTCCAATTTATTGAGAAGAAAATGCAGAGAGCAATCCAGCAGGTGGCGCGTGGACTCTGAATTGGGGATTTAAGTTGTCCCACAGTAGGGATGGGCAACATGAAGCGCCATGAAACACCAAAGCAGTTGAAGCGATTGCACCGGCGCTTCGAATCACAGTTCGAAACTTTCTCCACAGTGACATCTAGTGGCAACGTGTTAGTACTACAAAGCCTCAATGATTAAGCCAAGTGCTTTCTGAAACATGACCGTCTTAAAAATTGTTACCATTCAAATATGGTTGTATTTAGTGTGTTTGTGTGTGTGTTATTTTTGCATTTGCATTAGTTTTACATTACATAAAACAAGAAACTATTTTTTTTTTTTCACATTTCAAGGTTTTTATTCAAAAATCTTAATTTTGCTGTGGATGGATTTAGCCTATTTATCACTTTTCCTGCTTTAGAAAAAAGTCTCTCACATGGTACACTTGTGTGGGGAAATAGCACAGCTCTCTCCTTCCAATAGAGTAAAGGGTCCTCTGCCCGGGAAACAGTGGTAAGGTTCGGGTACTGCCCGGTGGTCGAGAGGTTAAGTCACAGCCCACTGGCTGCAGTGTTGTGAGTTCAAACTAGACTAATTTTAAGGTTTGTGTAAAGACTGAAAATAAACAACAAAAATCTAAGTTTCATTTTAAAAATAGGCTAAAAACTGTGTAGAGCAACGGCAAAATGTATTATTTAGAATAATAAATTTTTCCGTTTTACGGTTTAACAGTGGCTGAAAGTTATGATTTGGACAGCACAGTGCTTGGGCTTGGTTAACTTACCGCTTCACTTCATTTTATACAGCCTAATAATAAATCGCTGCTATATATGTCGCCTCTCACAAAACAGTGACCTTTTTAAACTTTGAGGGCAGTAAGAGAGAGGTGTGCTGTTTTGTGATTGGCTGAAACCCCTGTCAATCAAACACAGACTCGAAACAGATGCCCCCTTGTGAAACACTTGTGAAACAACAGGGGTTCATGAACCCTTGTTTAGCCAAAGTCACATGACATGCGTGTTTTGAATCGTGTTTTGGAGCAGTGTTTCAACACGCATGCGCTTTCGAAACTGTCGAATCGCCTGTTTCAAAACGGCCATCCCTCCCGTACAGAAATCCCAAGTTCTCTAATCGGCATAAGGATGTCTCAAACTGCATGGGCAGGTCCTTGAACAGGTCCTTGAACAGGTCCTTGAACAGGTCCTTGAACAGGTCCTTGAACAGGTCCTTGACAGGACTTGAACAGGTCCTTGAACAGGTCTATGAACAAGACCTTGAACAGACTTGAAATCCTTGAACAGATACGCCCTTGAACAGGTCTTGACAGAGTCCCTTGACAAGACCAAACGCTTGAACAGGCTTGAACAGGTCCTTGACAGCCTTGAAACAGGACCTCGAACAGGTCCTGAACAGGCTTGAACAGGTCTGAATCAGGACTTGAACAGGAGCCTTTGAACAGGACCTTGAACAGGTCAGCTTCGAACAGGTCTTGAAACAGGTCCTTGAACAGGTCCTGAACAGGTCCTGAACAGGACTTGAACAGGACCTTGAACAGGTCCTTGAACAGGTCCTTGAAACAGGTCCTGAACAGGTCCTGTGAAACAGGTCCTTTGAACACAGACCTGAACAGGACCTTGAAAAACAGGGGGGTTTTCTTGAACCAGGTCCTGAACAGGACACAGACTTGAACAGAGACCTTTGAACAGAGAACGGACTTGAACAGGACTTGAACAGGACCTTGAACAGGACCTTGAACAGGTCCTGAACAGGACCTTGAACAGGTCCTTGCCTTGAACAGGACCTTGAACAGGACCTTGAACAGGTCCTTGAACAGGTCTCTGAACAGAGTCCTTGAACAGTCGACAGTTCCTTGAACAGTCTGCGGTCCTGAACAGTCCTGAACAGGACCTTGAACAGGACCTTGAACAAGACCTTGAACAGGACCTTGAAACAGGTCCTGAACAAGACCTTGAACAGGTCCTTGAACAGGACCTTGAACCGCGTCCTTGAACAGGTCCTGAACAGGCACCTTGAAAGGTCTTGAACCGGACCTTGAACAGACCTTGAACAGGTCCTTGAACAAGCCTTGAACAGGACCTTGAACAGGACCTTGAACAGGACTTGAAACAGGACCTTGAACAGGTCCATTGAAACAGGTCAGGGAAGTGAGATTCCTAGGAGTCATCTTTGATGAAAAGCGTAATTGGCAACCTAGTAAATTCGATAAGACTAGAGATAAATGCAAAAAAGTGAATCATCTGCTGCGGTGTCTTTGGGACTGGGGGGCAGGAAACCGCTCCTGACTAGGTTACTGGTTATTATGGGGAGCAGCTATTGATTATGGCTGTGTTGCTTACATGTCTTCAGCTGAAACAAAGTTAAAGATGAACAAGCCCAAGCCCTGCGTATGTCGTAGGGCTTTTAAGACCTCCCCTCTCTGCGATGCAGGTTGAATCGGCAGACGATCGGCGTTTTAGGTGGGAAGGAAATACAAAAGCACGACTTGATGGCACAAGCGATCTTAACTTGAACCCTTCCGTGGCTTTGTCCACCATGGCTCCTTGGACGTTTGCGTCCCAAACTTAAAGGACTGAAAAAGGCGCCACAGTTTATTGTTCAAGAGCATTCAGATGATATGGTTATTTATACTGATGGGTCTAAAGAGAGAGTGGGCGAACTGGCCGCTGCCTTTTTCATACCTGACCTTGAGTCAGGCGGTCAAGAGGAGGTTAACAGATCATCTCTCATTATCGATGGAATGAGCTGCGTCTTCTTTACAGTGTCACGGCGTTGTGAATAGCTTCTGACAGCCTCTGCAAAGCATTAAATCAGGCGGCGCAGCAACTGCTGTGATGGTTGAAATAAGCAAACCTGAAATCAAGCCCATTATTACGCGTCATGTCTATGAACTCTGGCAGGATTATTGGAGTTGTTGTGGTTCTGGACGACATCTGCGTCAGATACAGAGTCGTGTCGGTCCAGGCAGATCCATGGGCAGGAACGCAGTGGAAGAGAGAACTTTGCTCGCTTGAGAATGGGCCACACTGGACTCAAGTGGTCGCTGAGTAGGACGTGTCCACGTCGTGCACTGCAGTCACAATGTCATTATTAGTCCGTAATTAGCAGAACACAGACCCGTCTCGCATTTAAAGAGGCTAATCCGTTTGCGTGGAAAGCTGCGTGTAGTGGCTAATCTCTGCTAGCATCCTCCGCCGGCCACAGTTTAAAACACCTGAAATAAACCAAATACTTTATGTCATTTTTTGATCAACAGACTATTTGGGTTAATAATCCCTGATACTACTTCAGCGTTAAGGTTGTTTTAATGAACGGGATAAAGCTTTTGCCCGTGACTTGGTTTTTTGTGTGCGAAGCACGCTTAGCAACCGAATGCTAACCACGGCTACGACGGCTAGCTGCTATGTGTTTGGCTACACAATCGAACGCTACGCTAATATTAACGGCGTAGAACGTGTAGGGATAAACGCGTTTAATCACAAATTATTATTTGAGAGGCATATTTTGTTCAGGGCGGCTTCAAAAGACAAAGGTTGTAGCCTTTGACCTACAGTTCAACTAAATGAGAACACAGTGCAGTGGGATTCATTAATGTGTTTTAATGGTTTTTTTTTTCAAGTTTTCCAGAAAGCAAGGTTTAAAAAAATCCTTCTTAACCAACACGTAACTAGGCTACACTAAAAAGAAAAAGCACTTTTTTCCAACATTTCATAGGCAAAAACAGACTATTTAAAAAAACCTCTTTGGAAAAAGTGCAAAAGAAACCAACCCCCCGGGACCACCGAGTCCAGGACCAATAATCACATGCGTTGTTGGAAAAGCTGTAGGTTTAATTACAGATCAGCAGATTTTTTATGAGTCAGTTTTTTCAGTTTTTCAGTTTCAGTTTTTTGGGGCTGGGAGAGACGATTGGAGAGGAAACTGGTGAAAGTCATCAGGACTGGAGACGTCGTCTGCAACAAACACAACTGGAGTTTAACACAAAAAAAAACAGACAATTCATCATCTTTTTAAATCGAGTCCAAATTATGTTTGTTTCATCTCGCGAATGTCAGTGTTGACCACACTTTTCAAGCCCGTAGTCATTTTACAATATTAATGTAGTGTGATATTGTGAAGCGTTTTGGACAGATAAAACTCAACCTCATTTAGTTTGGAATATTTTTGCCAAACAAGTGACTCACACCTAAAACCCTTTTGATTCTCAGCCACTTGAGAAATCTGATTTTGGTTCGAAGGTTGAAATGAATAAGTTTGAATGAGATTTGTAATAAAAACAATCTAAAAAGCTTCACATATCTCACAAGTTCCAACAGACGGGACCCAAAGGCTTCCCCCAATCCAGTTTTCAGATCAGTCTGGCAGTAAAAAACACCCAGGCACCTTTCAGAAAATCATCAGAAAAATCCACAATCCACAAAAACAATAGAAGAGAAACAGTAAAAAGAAAACGTCCTTGCCGATCAAAAACTTGAGTTTTGAGAAATGTTTTCTTGTTCCCAAAAACACAAAACTCACTCGATCCTTGGCTTTGACTCTTCCAAAGTGGGGAGAAGTCGGCCCTAAATGTGAGGAAAACACATTTAACATGTTTGACAAATACAGAGGATTTTAGCAGTGAAAACTGACATTTACAGTCGTCAACAAACAAACAAACAAACAAACAAACTCGTTACTCTGACTGACAGATGAATGACACTTTTCATTTGACCAGGTTCTAAACTCCTTGAGATAAACTCTTCGAGAGTGACCTACTTTAGAAACCCAGGACAGCGCGAAATGGGAATGAGACCGGGGCATGACACGCAGCAAACTGTGGAGAGCCAGATCTGAACCCTCGACACTGCGGCGCGCACACACAGCATATGTGCCATCCACTCTGCCACGGCGGCGCAGAGAAACCTGACAAAGCACCGATACTCATTCAGTCTCTTTCATGTTCAAGTCGTGCGGTTTGGATCGGAGCATTTGTACTTTCCACGTCTGAACTGGTCTTCCACATTTACACCACGAAAAACCTGCTGGAGCTGGAACTGAACACCACGATCGCCTCCGATGGCACTTTTCTGGATCTAGAGGTTTTTGCTTTGTCATCGGGAAAAGGGAAGGGAATTCTGTCAACTGGAAATGTTGAAGGATGAAAACATCTCATCCTTTCCACAGAAAGTGAGTCACTGCTTTATCACCTTCTGAAGGAGGAGCTAACGGCACAAGCTAACACCCCCCCCCTTGTTAGTAAAGTCGACCGAACTACACTGAACGGTCACCGGAGTCACATTTTGCAGTCCTGATTTATTTGTTATCACTTTAATAACCTTTATACAACCAGGTAATCAAGTAATAAACCATTGAGATTGAAATGTCTTTCAAGTGTGACCCGGGGCGCATCATAAAAACATGTACACATTTGCATCAGGGAGCTCCCACCTCCAACTTGAAAGAATGCGCTTGAACCTCGTGAAGTGGATCTGTTTGAAGGACTCCGACTTCACAAACAACAACAATCAACCAAGACAACCACAAAAAGTGGATCTGAGAGAGAAAAGTCCGCGTGAAGGTTCTTATGTTTTTGTAATTATGACGTTGTTTGGTGAGTTTGTCCGAGTGGTAAATGAATACAATAGTTTTTACATCGGTCAAATTGTAGTTTGTGAAGAAAATGTGACAACAGTTTAAAAGATACAGGAAGTAGTGCTGAGTTCTACAGAATCCCTCTGTGATGCCATCAAAAAGCACCATTCCACCAAAAATGTGCAACTTACACCTTTTTATGAGAGATTAAACAGTCATTTAACAAAGTTAAATGTTGTCAGGTGTAATTATTTGTGCTCATGTCAAACCAGGAAGTGTCATAAACGTCGCCGAAAGTGTCAAATTAACTTTGTTTTATTGAAAAGTGTAGTTCAGCGTGTCAAGTGGACTTTAAACATGGCAAAACGTATTCTCTCTTAAACACTAGTCCAGTTGACAGAATTCAAACTTCTTTTGCTCTGGATCCTACCACAAAACATCCTTTAAACGTACATTATGTTTATTTAATTACAGTGTTTTTCATGATTTTTATTTAATTAGAGTTTCTTTTAATTATTTTTATTTAAACAGTTTATTATTTTTATGTAAACAGTTTATTATTTTTATCTAATTACAATGTTTTTCATATTTTTTTATTTAATTACTTTTTCCCATTAATTTTATTTAATGACAGTTTTTTTTCATTATTTTTATGTAATCATAATATCTTTCACTATTTCTAGTTAGTGTGTTTCATTATTTTGATTTAATGAGTGTTTTTCCTTATTTGTATTTAATTAGTGTTTTTTTTATTATTTCTATTTAAACAGTGTTTTTCATTATTTGTATCTAATTACAATGTTTTTCATCATTTTTATTTAATTACAATGTTTTTCATTATTTCTATTTAATTAGTGTTTTTCATCATTTTTATGTAATTACATAAAAATGTAAAATGTTATATTATTTTGATTTAAACAGTGTTTTTCATATTTTTTACGTAATTACAGTGTTTTCATATATATATATATATATATATATATATATATATATATATATATATATATATATATATACATATTAAAAAAAACCTTTGAGAACATTCTTATCTCGAGTGCAACATGACCTTCGCTCCTCGTCTTCAGGGGGAAAGACTCGTTTAACGCCACATCGTCGAAAACCTCCCAAAGCGACAACAGCAGAAAAGTTACACGGCGCACCTTTAACATGTGACATCGACAGAAATGTGAGCGTAGAGAGTCGGAAACGACAGAAAAAGCCAAAAGCGAGGTTAGTTGTAAGAGTTGTTCCTTTTATTGTGTGGAAGTTTGAAATGACCCTTTACATGTAAAAGAGGCGGGCAGCTCGCACACATTGTATTTACACCTCCGTTTGTCGACACACACACATTTAGACAGTACATTTACTTACGCGTCCCCCTCCCACGGCCCCCCCCCACACGAAGAACGAAGAACCTCAGTTTGGAACGCGCACGTGTGCACAACGATTAAAACACGTACTTCATCTACACGGGAAAACGGTCATCTCCACGGTTACTTTTTTACACTTTCAAACACTTTCCCGTTTGAAATGTCTTTGGCAAAATGGAAATCAAAAAACGTGTAAAAAACAGAAGGTACGTTTTGGATTGAAAGTCGCGCGAACCGGGCGGAATGGCGAACTCGTGCGTCGCGAGATAGGACTACAAATATGTCGTCTGGTCACAAGGGGGCGGTAAAGGAACACATTATTTCGTGGATTTCGTATTGTGAGCCGGGTTTGGCCGGATTTACCATGTTTGGATTCAGATTTGTTATTGTTTACGATTGCGAGATAAGGACAGCGCCGTGGCGGAATGTGAGAGTAAAACACAAAGGAATGAAATCATGTGATGCAAATACGTAAAGATAAAAGAGCTCCATGATCTCTGAAACTGAAAACAAAAAAAGTGAAACTGGGAAAGCAAGTGTTAATGTTCAACTGGGAAAAAGAAGTTCATTGGTTTTATTATAATTGACATAAACAAATGTATATATTTCTAAATTTTTACATTATTTTCAGGTTTCAGGTTTGTGGGTTACAGTCAGATGTTAGGGACCTGGTTTGGACTTGGTCAGGAGACTGGTTTGGACTTGGTCAGGACCTGGTTTGGACTTGGTCGGATCTTTACCCATTAAAAGACACTTCTAAAAAAAAAAAAAAAAAAAAAAGAGAAAAAAGACTTGAAATCTGAAATTTGAAACTTTAAAAAACTAAACTATATAATAATAATAATAATGATGATAATAATAATAATAATAATAATGATAATGAATATATAATGATGATAATGATGATAATGATGATAATGATGAATAATGATAATAATAATAATAATAATAATAATAATAATAATAATGATAATACATATTTTTTAATGTCAACTTTAGGAAATGAATTCATTATTTTTCACAGTTCAACATTAAAACATTTCTCTTTTTGGAAATCGTCCTTGTTTGGAAGTAGATTTTTGGAGTTGAATGACATTTATCTGTCCGTGCAAGTGCCAAGAAAGAAGGGCAAAGACACGTCTCCTAATCATCACCGTCTTTCAAGAGGCAGATGATTTGATGCTATAGAATAATAAATGTCAGTGTTTTTGCTGCGGAAGTTCCATGAATGAGGCCCATGTTCTGTGCTTTTTACACGACTTCACGGCGTTTCCAGGCAAAACATGCAGAAAAACCACAGAAAAGTCTTTGAACCCAGGACCAAAATAAAGACATAAAAGTGCTCTGCACGGTGGATTATTTACAAAAGAGTACACAATCTGGAATAATAATCATAAATAAGAGTGCTAAATTGTTGTTTTGGGCGTGTACATATATTAATCTATGAAAAACAAAATGTCAATATCTCTTTGCAATAGTAATTATAAAGTAGTTTTGATGTTATTAAGATCAGCCATAACATTACGACCACAGACGAAGCAAAAAGACACAAACTGTGATCTGGGTCCAAAATATGGTCTACAAAAAGGTCTACAAAAAATGTAGACCTGGTTTAGTCCTGGTTTAGACCTGCTTTAGACCTGCTTTAGACCTGACCTGTTTTAGACCTGGTTTAGTCCTGGTTTAGACCTTGGTTAGACCTGGTTTATACCTGTGTTAATCCTGGTTTAGACCTAGGTTAGTCCTGGTTTAGTCTTAATTAGTCTAGTCCTGGTTTAGTCCTGGATTAGTCCTGGTTTAGACCTGTGTTAGTTCTGGTTTAGACATAGGTTAGTCCTGGTTTAGAACTAGGTTAGTCCTGGTTTAGTCTTGGCTAGTTTAGTCCTGGTTTAGTCCTAGATTAGTCCTGGTTTAGACCTTGGTTAGTCCTGGTTTAGTCCTGGTTTAGACCTGGGTTAGTCCTGGTTTAGTTCTGGTTTAGACCTAGGTTAGTCCTGGTTTAGTCTAGGCTAATTTAGTCCTGGTTTAGTCCTAGATTAGTCCTGGTTTAGACCTTGGTTAGTCCTAGATTAGTCCTGGTTTAGACCTTGGTTAGTCCCTGTTTAGCCATAGGTTTAGTCCTGGTTTAGTCCTGGTTTATCCTGTCCTGGTTTAGTCCTGGTTTAGTCCGGGTTTAGTCCTGGTTTAGACCTGGGTTAGTCCTAGTTTTAGACCAAGTTGGCCCACATTAAAGCCATAACTAATCCAGGGAAGAACCATGATCAGAACCACCGTTCGGTTCCAGAGGGTTTTATAATATTTTGGCTGATTTTATGTCGTTAAAAATAAATGAGAATAATTGAGAATCTGACAAAATGTTGCCAAGGTTACGGACACTGGTCGATTGTGTGAAGTTCTTGTGTCAAACTATTCAAAGCAATAAATAACATAAAAATGCCATAAATGATCTTAAACTCATTAAGGCCATATGGGAAAGCGTCTGGAATTACATCAATTAAAGACTGCATTTTACGTTCCACAATCAGTTTCCCGAGACTCTATTGGTCCAACATAAATAAAACACATCATTAAAATTGATAAAAATATAAAAACAAAATATGACAGAATTAAAAAATAATACTGTAGTCGGGAAAGTGCGTGTTTTTCTTTTCTTTTTTGTTTCTTCTTTACACTGATAGTATATCGTCTGTACATGCACAACAGTTTCTCCTCGTTCAAGTTTTTTTTTTTTCTTTTGTTTTTTTTTACAGAAGGCAGCAGCCCGTTTCATCACAGCTTAAAATTACAACTCCATTTTCAAAATTCCTCCCCCCCCCAAAAAAAAAAACCAAAAAAAACTACACAGCTTGTTCTGCTACGTTTTAGTGTTTAAAAAAACCCATAAATCGCCTCATGCCACGGGAATAAGTCAAAAGGTACGCCATAAAAAAGGGTTATGTACAGTGTGTTCAGGTGCTGGAGATGTGGGACGGTTAATTAAGGGCAGATCTACAAAGTAAGCGCCGTTAATTTGAGCGTTTTGACGTCTGCTGAGGTTTTACGAGGCTGTTGTGGACTGAGGGGAGGTTGTATATTATCCTGTTTGAAGAAGGCTTTTCTTTCTAAACAAAACAATACAAACTCGACTCCTTTCTTCCTTCTCTCGAAACGTCTGGAGCGTTTGAGTTTTCGCATTGGCATTTTCCTTTGGCGTTCACATTCGTTCACATTAGATCCAACATGGCCGCAGTTTGGCGTAAAAGTCGCGATGCTAGGGAGTTGAACAGAATTGCTGACTTGCTGTCAGTTAAACGGGCAAATTACAACTCCAGCTGCGTTTCACATTTTAAACCCACCAGACGCATCAGCCTTCCAGAGAAGACTGAAGTATGCTAAATAAGTACAAGTATCACACGTTTGTAGAGGTCTAAACTACACGATTAGCCCTTTTTTAACACTAGAACTAGAATAAGATTGGGCAATGTGTCGTTTACGTTAGTGTTACGTAGTGCAATGACTTGGTAGATCTGCCCCAAAAGGAGTAAAAGCATCAGTGCGGCTTTAGCTTCCCCAGAGGTAAAAGTGTTAGCGCGTTAGCATGAAGATAACCCTGATAGAAGACACACAGAAGCAGATGACAGTGGCTACGCTCCAGTGGCTTTACACAAATGGCGTCGTGGCGGGTTTAGCACAGTGATGGACACATGTTAGCGTACAGACCGTTTGCTGTCGCGCGCTGCCTGGAGAGCTGCATTGTGGGAGTCCGCTGCGATGGACTGTTCAAAGTATTCCCAAATATAAAACTGGAACCCTGTACTATGAAGCAAGGAGAGTACTTTTATATTGTTGGATACAAAAGTTTGACCGTCAAACATTTTTAAATGAGTAGACGTGACGTTCGATGCTCGTGCTTTCGACCGCTTGGAAAGCCCAGAACCCCGAGTTTATCCGAGTTAGCCAATCCAACATGGCTGCTCCTGCGTTTGGGTAAACGTTTACATCCGACAGTTTAAATAGTGATAGTTCTGGTGTTATTTTCTCTTTAGTTTCTCTCTATCGCCCCCAACTGTCTGTGAACCTGCTCCTGTGCTGCCGTTTGAGCCTCTGCGGTTACAAATGCGTCGTTGTGCTAATGTTTTGCTAACGTCTACGCGGAGCTAATGACAACAAAAGCAGAAATTCACATTCAAATGTTGATTTAGAACTTTAAAATGTGCTAACGCGGACAAATTCACTTTATTAGCTCCATATTTTGGTTGATTTGAGCACTTTATCGTGTTTTATTGTTTGATTTGAGTTGTTACGGTTCATACACACTGTTAAGTATCGCTCATCGTTTTTTTTACAAATTGACGCTGGAACTCTGAAACGCTGAGGAAAACGTATCTCCGAGCTCCGAGTTCTGACCTCCGAGGACGACTGGAACGCAGCATTAGTCGCTCGGCCGGACCAGGACATGTTGGAGCTCCGGAGCCTACAGCCGTTAGCATGAACCGTTAGCATTAGCCGTGCATTAGAGTGTTGCGGCTGGTACAAACCCATCGAGCACATTTGGGTCAAAGCCTCGTTAAAAGTCCTCTTTGAGTGTGTAAATCTTATGTTTGTTTTAATTTAGATGATAAAAAGTTAGCGTGTAAAACCGACACGTCTGTGCTAAAGGCTAACTGACTTTCACCATGTACGAAGACGAGTTACGGGTCAGGTCTGTGAAGAGTATGCGCATGTTTTAGATGTTTTTGAGCAAATAAAACACCCGTAATTTAACAAAAGTAAGACGATTTAGTTTAATGCCATAAACTACTGTGGAACATTCCAGATCGCACGTTTAGCTTGACCAATGTCAGTTTGGTGACTCGGTAAACTGAAACGTCCGGCAGTAAATTCAATTGAAGTAGCAAATTTCAATAACTATTTAACACTTTTTTAAAATATTCATATATAATTAACAATGTTCAAGAACTAGGAAAAGTAAAGTGACGTCAAGCGTCGAGTGAAAAGCTACATCGAGTTAGATTTGACCATTTTAGTTTGTTGTTTTTGATCAATATGAACATTTTGGAGCATAATAATAATAATAATAATAATAAAAATAAATAAATAAATAATCATAATAATAAACATGTTTTTCTTTAGCTTTACCAAGTAGCTCCTGTTGTGATTCTGACATAATACATGAACTGAATTTAATATTTAAGATAAGGATTCCTATGTCTATATCAGGGCTATTCAACATCAGGCCCGGGGGCCAGATCAGGCCCTCCAAGTGATTTAATCCGGCCCACGACCCATCTTCCAAATACCAAAACAAAACAATAAAGATTGTTTACTGGTTTAATTCTGGTTTAGCACTAGTTTAGATCTGGTTTGGTCTTTGTTTAGTCCTTGTTTAACTCTGCTTCAGACCTGGTTAGTCTAGTTCTGGTTAGTCTAGTTCTGGTTAGTCTAGTTCTGGTTAGTCTAGTTCTGGTTTAATTCTTGTTCAGGGCAATTTTGCAAAGCATTGTTTGTTATTTCTCACACAAATCTAATCTATCAGTCATTATTTTATGGTATTAACTCCATTTATGGGGATATTTGCGTGACCCGAATGACGCTAGTTCCAGTGGCGTGTCGTGTGCTCCTCCCAAAAATCTGGCCCTCAGGAAAAGGACGTTGAAAAGCCCTGGTCTATGTCATGATCACGGAGCGCTAATAAAAGATACGCTCTTGCTTCGTAGCACCGGGCCCTGGATGAAGGTCGAAGTAACAGTGTCTCCAGCAGTGACAGTGAACCGTGCGCAGTCGCAGTCGCAGTGGCAGTCGCAGTGGCAGTCGCAGTGGCAGTCGCAGTGGCAGTCGCAGTCGCAGTCGCAGTCGCAGTGGGAGCAGTATTATCAGTAGTAGTAGTATCCGTGTTCTGGGTGCGTGTACTAGCTCTCGTCTATGGTGAGGCAGATGAACTCTTGTATACACTTCTTGTACTGCTGCTCTGTGGGGCTGCTGCTCGGATATTGACCTGGCTGACCCAGCGGGGCGTCGGCCTCTCGCATCTCCTCGTTCATCCGCGCCAAACGAAGCCTGCCGCCAGAAACACAAGCAGAGCAGACCGTGAGTTATGACACCATCTCAGTTCCCGCTCGGAGCCACGAGATCTGCAAAGTCTTGATTACTGTAAGTAGTGAGAGCGGCAGAGGGAAATCTGACTTTAAACGGGCCGAGCAGTGTATCGTTTGCGTAATCTGGTCGTCAGGTGACACCTTCATGGCCCTGTGACGGCTTTATAGGCCCGTCCGTCAAGTCAGAAACACATGATTTCAACACACACCCACATTTCTGAAACAAATGACTCTTTACAGATGCAATGTAAAGAGTCATTAAAGGAGCAAAAGGGACAAGAGCTTCTGAACTCGTGCTGCGTGGAATGTTTTCAGTTGCAGTTACGCAGATCGCGCGGGGAAAACAGACAGAAACAGTTTAATTCATGGTTTCAGAAGGTCACGTTGACGTTCTAGACGGAGGGAGAGCTGGGCAACTCTGACGTCACTGTTTTTGAACCAAATCTCCAAATGTACGAGTGACAAATGTTGAACCTTCTCATCATCAAGTTTGGTTCTGGTCCACAAACGTTCTACAAATGTTCTACAGCGTTTGGACTTGAAGCGTGGGTCGAGAACATAACGAGTGACTGCTACACACGGGGCAGAACTGTGAATGAAAGCGGTTCTCACAGCGTGACGATGTCGGCGTTGGCCGTCTGCACGGCGATGCTCAGCGGGTCGTGTCCCTGTTCGTCCACCTCAGTTTGAGACGCGCCGCGCTTCAGGAACAGACACACCTGACTGAAGAAGAAGAAGAAGAAAAAGAAGAACGTGAGCTGACACAGTATGTAGCAGGAACCTTTATGAGCGTTGAACCGTGGTCACGCTAAGGTTACTCTGATGTTGTGATGTTGGAGAGTGAAACTGTCCAGAGTTTATGCAGACGACGTCGCAGAGTTCAGAGTTTCAAAAGCACATGAAGGTCAAAGGTCGATGGAATGAAAGAGCAACATCACACTTCTCCGAGCTTTCTCATTGAGCTGTCTCTCCGTAAATAACATGTTTCTGAGTCCAAATGTTGAGGAAATGTATCATTGTGGTATGGAGTAGGAGTGTCCTTTATCTCCTACTGTCGGAGCAACAACAGAGCCGAGTCAAGTTAACTTAAAGTCTATATGACAATTTAGACACACATTTCATGTTTATATTTCAGATTTGACTCAACATAATCGTACTTCCTGTTGGACACGAGCACAGATATGACACAGGCAGAGGTCATTCCACAGCTGTTACCTAGCAACCAGAGTGTAAACAGGAGCCCGAATCCACATCAATGACACAACAGTTCTGATCTGACACAATAACACCATAGAACACCTTTGTTTAGTCCAACGACGGTTTGAACTGTCAGTTAGTGTGTCAGTTAAGTGTGTCTCTGTGTCGCACGCTGATGACATCACAGAGGGACTCAGCTCCACTTCCTGTCTCTCATTTTTCAATATTTCTTCACAAACGGCCTCTTAACGGACGTAAAACTGTGATAAACACTGACCACACGTTCCAGAACAACAAACTATGTCAGAATTAGAAAAAAACAGGAGAAACTTCACGTGGACTTTAAGCCAAACAAATGCTCGTCTGATATGACTGAGGCGCGCCGTACCCGGTGTGCCCGAGGAAGGTGGCGTGGTGCAGCGGGCCTCTCCCCCGCATGTCCCGCTGGTTCACGTCGGCGCCGTTTTGGAGCAGGAACTCGCAGGCGATGAGAGAGCCCTGAGGGAAGAGAGGAAAGTCTGTGACGAAAGGATCAGTCAAGAGAACGACGTGTGAGAAAGTGGAACATGTGATGCGATTTCACTGGAGAAACTGGGATTAACCTCAGAACGTCACGAAATACGAAACATCAGGTTCAGCCTCAGACACGTGTGAGTGACGGCACAACACATTTCATTCAAAAGGAGATTATGAGAGACATTTTGGATGAAGAAAAGCTCCAGATTTGTTGGTTTTACTGGACAAAATACTCACAGAAATATTGACTCCACAATCATTTTATCTAACAAATATATTACATCATTTACCACAAAATGTTCATTTTCAACACTGGAAACTCTAAATTGTTGCTTTTTTTCGTGGTAAATACTTAAAACCATTTGCGTTTGGATCTGATGTGAATTAATGATTAAAAACGCATCATGGATCTACTTCATTTTGAACAGTCGAAATAAACATTTCGTTCCGAGTGTTGGAAAGTAACTGAAGTCATGTACAGAAAATACATATTCAGAAAATTAATTTAGTGAAAATTCTGGTTCAGTTACTCTTTGGTGGTTTTCAGAATACAGTTACTTTTTTAAAATCAGAGGAAAAAATGGTGGAATCTGATCCTGAAATGTAGGCTTTGAACTGCACTGAATCTGTGGGAAAATCAGAAAAATCTATTTTCTTTCTATATTTAAAGGTTTTCTCATTTTATAAATAAATGCAGAACAAACGGTGAAACTAACAGACATTTTAATGCAGGTCTTTCACAACTTTCTACAGCTCAATAATATTTAATAAAATTAATATTTTTTAGATGCAGTATTTTGTCTGTGTAATAGAAGTTGTTGTGTCTAGTCACAAATAGAAATGATCAGATTAAAGTAACATTTTCACCTTATTAAACGTCTTTTTGTGTCCCTGTGATGGTTAATTACGTATTTTGAGGCATTTGAAGTGTCCGTCGTCGCCCCCTGCTGTCTCTGAGCGGAAAACCTGCTCCAGACAACTCTCCTGAGAAACCCTGGCTCCTTTTTATATTCGTCAACGTTAAAAGTTTTTGTATGATTGTATTATTTCAAAGAAGAAAGAAAAAAGTCTGTTCTGACAGTGTAGTTTCCCAAGAGAGCAGCAGGAGGCGCTACTTCAGTTACTTAGATCTGCTTTAAACATTTGTCAATTCCCATTTTAGATGTTTCATGGTAAAGTACGTCAGTATTCTGTAACTAAAATACCTCTCCAGAATATTCTTCAAAAACACTGTGGACCAATAAAAACCTGGACAGAAGTGACCTTTCACCTCCGGCCGAGCGCACTCACCCCGATCACGGCCTGTATGAGCGCCGTCTTGCCCTCCTCCTCCTCTGTGGCCGCGTGCACGTCCGCGCCGTGGGCTAACGACTCTGCCATCAGCGGTAGGTTGTGCAGACGCGACGCCCGGAGCAGCAGCGCGCCCGGGTGCAGCGTGGCCCCCGGGTGCAGCTCCCGCGGGTCCTCAGAGTCTGACGGCTCCTGCTCGATCTCCACCTCTCCACTGGAAGACTCCGACTCCTCCTCTGAAGCAGTGAGAAGAACATCAGGTCAACCACGTGTGTTCTCCTCACAAACATCTGAAGAACATCAGGTCAACCACGTGTGTTCTCCTCACAAACATCTGAAGAACATCAGGTCAACCACGTGTGTTCTCCTCCTCACAAGCGCTCTGAAAGAAACATCAGGTCAACCACGTGTGTTCTCCTCACAAACATCTGAGCGAGAAAAACAGGTCAACACGTGTGTTCTCCTCAACACATGAGAAGAACTCAACCAAGTGTGTTCTCCTCAACACGTCTGAAGAACATCAGGTCAACAACACGTGTGTTCTCCAAACATCACAACACTGGTTCTCCTCAATCTGAAGAACATCAGGTCAACACGGTGTTCAAACACTGTCAGTCACCACGTGGTTTCTCCTACACACGTCTGAAGAACATCAGGTAACATCGTGGTTCTCCTCACACGTCTGAAGAACATCAGGTCAACCACAGTGTGTTTCCTCACACACATCTGAAGAACATCAGGTGTGTGTTCTCCTCACACACGTTGAAGAACATCAGGTCAACCACGTGTGTTCTCCTCACACACGTCTGAAGAAACATACAGGTCAACCACGTGTGTTCTCCTCACAAAACATCTGAAGAACATCAGGTCAAACACATGTGTTTCTCTAACACATCTGAAAACATCAGGTCAACCACGTGTGTTCTCTCACACACGTCTGAAGAACATCAGGTCAACTCAGTTCGTGTTCCCTCACACACGTCGAAGAACCTCAGGCAAACCACGGGAGTGTTCTCTTTACAACTCTGAAAACATCAGTCAACACGTGTGTTCTCCTCACACACGTCTGAAGAACATCAGGTCAACCACGTGTGTTCTCTTCACAAACATCTGAAGAACATCAGGTCAACCACGTGTGTTCTCCTAATTACACTTTTCAGGCTGAAACCTCCACAGCTAAATAAAATAAATGTAATACATTCAGTTTCAAACCACTTAAATTAGGTTTAATTGGATTTATTTTAAGTTTATTGTGTTTTCTGACCCAAATACATTTTAGAACTTCCTTCGGTCAATAATCAATAAAGTATCCCTCCATCCATCCATCTCTCTGTCTTTCTATTTCACGGACTAGATCGAAGACCACGTGAAGGCGTGTGACGGGCCCTGAAGGTGGCGACAAAACCATGTGACCAGCGAAAGCCCGATCCACAGAACCGACCAAAGGAAACGCATCAAGTTTGGACCGGAACCTTCAGCGCGGACAGAGACCCAAAGACAAACCTTCTTCCGTGACGCTGTCCACCACGGATCCGAACGCCAAAACGTCGGTGCTGCCGTCGGTGCTGCCCCCGAGCCCCGAGTCGCTGCTCAGACCGGCCGGACCTGAGGGAACCAGAGACAGGACCGTCAGATACGTCTCAAAGACCCCCAGAGAGTACGAGGGAGTAACGCGACGGGAAACGCACTGCGAGGGCCGGAGCCGGTGTCGAAGTACGAGAAGAGAGAGTCCAGCTCGTCCGGGCAGAACAGAGAGTCTCGGCGGAACTTCGCTGCAGCGGCTGAAAGTGAAAAAGAAAGAGCATGGTTTAAAGCGCCCCCTACAGGTCGGACGACGCACTGAACTAAAGCGCAGTTCAGATCAATATATTTAGAATTTTGCTGAATATTATAAAGATTTTATCACAGAATAGCACATTTTTTAGGTTTATAATGTCACTTCCTGTTTGTAGTTGATGACATCACAACAGGAAATTACCCAGCAACCACTGGGCCAAAACTCTAATGTCACAATATTAAAATAAAAATATATGAGAGCGACGCGATTTTGTCAAAAAAGATTTAGAGTCAAAAAAGTTGTTTCTTTGTGTAAATTCTGCATAAACTTTGACTGGAATGAGTGTCCCTGCTGTGATGTCACTTCCTGTCCCTGCTGTGATGTCACTTCCTGTCCCTGCTGTGATGTCACTTCCTGTCATTTTCCACAGATTTGTCAACCTTCCCTCCACAAATACCTGCTCGATCGGTGTAAAACTATCATTTATCTGTACGACAGGTTTAAACACACCAGATGAAGTCGAAACTAGAACATGGTACAAACCCGCCACACGTCACTTTAAATAAATAACAGTGGTCCAGCAGGTTCTTGACGCGAGTGACCGGCTTTCTGACCGTTGACCTCGTTTGAGGTGATAAAAACAGAGGAAAACACTTGGAACTGTCTTTACCGGCAGACAGATTGGCCGGCGCCGCGCCCCCCGGCTCGCCCCGCTTGTATTTCCGTCGCGTTTTGTTGAGGCGTCGCATGGAGCTGCTGTTCCTCTGGCACTTCTTCACGGTCCACGGCCGGTGCTTCCGCTCGGCCTCCACCAGGGCGGCGCCGCCGAGCTTCTTCAGGAAGCGCTTCTCCACGTACTTGAGTTTGATCCACGCCTCCTTCTCCTGCCTGGAGGGAGGAGGAAGGTCAGAAAAAGATAATATCGTGTTGTTGCCCTTGGAGACGAGCAAAGTCTGAATATCGACTGTTTGTCTAGAAATAAAACCATGAAAAATCACCTCAAAAAGAGACTTAAACTTTGATTTGGTCCAACACAAAAATGCTGGGTTTGGGATAGAAAAGGCTTAGTCCAGGTTTAGTCCTGGTTTAGACCTGGTTTGGTTTAGACCTGGTTTAGGCCCTGCGTGTAGCAACCTGGCTTAGACCTTGTTTCAGGACCTGTTTAGACCTCCGTCTGTTTAGTGAGTTCAATTCCAGTTCATACATTACCTGCAGGTAGGTTAACACCATTCTATGGGGTCCGTAGCTTCTCGATTCGTCTTGGTTTTAATGATCTGGGTCGCAGTCGCTAGTTTAGTCCGGGGTTGCAGGCCTGGTTTAGTCCTGTTCGCTGCGCTCTGCACGTGGGTCACAAATGCATTCTGTCTTGTTTTCCAGTTTCTAGTGCGAGGAAGGCCGGGGCTCTTGGTGCGTTTCTTTTGCCTGTGGCTCCGCCCTACATCACTGCTGCGCTGCTGTGGCTCGTAAATTTGTTGTTTTGTCCGATAGTCGTCCAGCTGTCGCACATGCAGCTCGCATAGAAGAGGAGTCATGAACGCTTGTTCCGCGTATCCGTTACCAGATATAGTTTACCATTGTCGATTAACCGTGCACTACTTGTCTATTCCTATGTCAATTTACTTCTCGATTTGTGTCATTACCGGCTGGTCCGGCTGTGGTAGTATCTGAAACGGTGCTGATGTACGATGTCATGTTCCGTGTGAGTTAGCGTGCGATGATCGGCCATTTACTCCATGTCATGTACCGTTACATTCGCACATGTTACTGCGTCTCAGTCGCGGTGCCATGCGTGGCCGGGTTGCAGGCTCGCTCAGTCGGGTGATACCGATATTAGGTACCGCCGTTCAAGTCGGATTAATCTCTTACGCGGGGCGTGTGATGTTTCGAACTGTAGCGCGGGTAATTATAGGTCATGTACTGGCGTTCCATTAGCCGCTGTGGATGGGTCGATCGTACCGTGTCGTTCTCGCGGTGCACATAACGTGTGTTCATGGCTACTCGCGGTTCTTTTGTACGGTGGTGCTGTCGGAATATTCCCCGTCTCAATATCTCGTTGCACTCCCATCCTACTCCCGACCTCTGCTGTTTCCCCGATTCACCGCCTTGTCCCGTGGCGCTAGTCTACGGCATCATCTGATTACTTGTCATTGAACAGAGTTCATTACGTGTCGTGGCATTGTGATTATCGCTATATCGCCTCCAGTCTCCCATTTACCGTGTATGTTGATCTGCTCTCTCGTGTGCCTAGTTACAGAGCCGCCCTGCCCTTTCCTCAACTCTCATGACTAGCTGCATTAGGTCTATATACGTTTCTGTTTACCCCGTGATTTTTCGCCTTTCTGTTTGCATTACCCTGTTGTCAATCTATCGTGGTTCTAACTTGTTTATCCTTTATTGCGTACTAGTTCCACCATGCTACACCCCGCTATTCCTTGCTTACCTATTTCATTACATGTTTCAAATACCTATTCTGTGTATCTACAATGCTTTATTAGGTTCTGCTCTGTGTAGCACGCTCCTAGTTATGTCTCCGGTTCTATGACATTGAATAGGATGCGTGATGGTCAAGCAGTGGACCCCATATCACCAGTCTCACACGTGTTCTTTCAGAACGATGCTGTACTCTCAGTGGGGTTTTGTGGGCGAGGTACTGAGCGCGACCGTTACCGAGGAAGACGTCACTGGCACAAACGACCAGCCCTTTCACCTGTTATTCGGGTGTTGACGGTGCATTCACTCTGTGGTCAGTGCGGTCCTGCCGATGACAGAAGTGAGCTGACATCTTGCAATCGGCCCTGTTCGTGCCATATTTTTTCCGTGTGGCTCGCCTTTACTCAGTTACATCTAGCTAGTTATCACAGTGATTGGTGATCAGTATCGCATACATAACGCCGCGTGTGTCCGAGTATACAAGGCGCTTCACCAAGGTCATCCTTCGTGTCGAGTGACTGCAGACTGAGCAGCTGATGACAGACTTACGCTCTCGCACTGATCATCCGTGTGACGTTAGCATTCTGGATAAAGCAGGCATGTACTTGTGCGAACTGAGGCGGATCACAGAGAAGAACGCTTTACTCTTATTGCTGCTAGTTTAAGAGCAATGATGACCATAGTCATTGAACTGCGGCAGCGTTAATGTAAAGACCACCAATGCATATGGGCGTCGTTATAGAATTAACATTTTCTTTTTCTCTCGAAACACACATCTTTGATATAAAATATATAAAAGGAAACTTCCGTGTACGTTGAAGATTCAACAAAAAATAGAGGTTCATTAACAGTTTTAATCAATCAGCGTTGATTGACTCAACCTCCTCAGAACGAAGCGCTTGGTAGGACGTTGTCAGACGGAGGTCCGCGATGATTCTGGACTTGATTTCAACGAGCTTTTTGGAGCACCGTTTCTCTTCCCTTAGAACAGTTAAGGTTGACTGGTACACAGGGTATTGCTCTACGAACCCGATTGTTACACTTACCAGACGACACGTGTGTGGCCCTTCACTGCCACACAGCCAAAGACGGTACTGTGTGCCTTCTACTGTGTGTACTGGCCCCACACACCACGGCCCGACTAACCAGCCTCAGCGGCACTCTGTGACGTCGCCTCGACCGGCGCACAGTGTGAACCTTCCTCCTGGTGGTGGCTTCACCTGGGCGGAGTGTCGGTCCCGATGCACGAGCTGCAGCAACGTGGAATAGCACCAAGAGCTAGGGGGCGCTTGGCTGGCGCCGCTGCTAGTGTTCGCAGGAGACTGTGTGCAGGCGGATTGTGACTTTCCAGTGGGGGTGTCTTCTGCACTGAGAGGCGCCTCCTACTGCTCCGATCTAGTGTGGATCTGCGACTCCAGCAAAGCCTTCTCTCCTACCTCAGGCTCGAGTACTAATGGGTGGAGCCTAGGTCGAAAGACCTTTAGCTCCTGGGCGCTAGCCGACCGTAGGCTTGTGGTCTATATATCCACCTTAAACAACTTCATCATAACCTTAGTGACAGATCGCTCCGAGATTTTTCGCTGACAGAGGAAGAAGTTAGAGAACGTAGAAGATTGCGGTAGGACAGAAGAGAGAAGAAGAGGAGGAGGTAGCCGCAGGAATAGAGAGGAGAGAAGGAGGGAGAAGAGAAGCAGATTGGAGAAGGAGAGAGGTGAGAGGGAAGAATAGGAGGAGGGGAAGGAGGAGGGTGAAACGTGTAGGAGGGAGAAGGGATCATAGGATGAGGCAGAGGGTCGAAGAGAGAGAGGAGGGAGAAGAGGAAGGAAGGAGTGAGAAGAGAGCGGGATAAGTGAGAAGATGCCGCAAGCGAGCGAGGAGGGAAAGCAGGGAGAACAGCAGGCAGGAAGAGAAGGAGAGGAGAGGGAGGAGAAGGCAGGAACACTAATGCCAAGACGAGAGAGTAAGCAGCGAAGGATGTGTGGCAAACTAGAAGATGCTGAGACGGGAGTGTGAGGGGCATCGTCTGGGAGTGTTGAGTTCAGAGAGCAAGAAAGTGGCAATTCGGACTTCATTAGTACTTCCGTCCATGGTTGATTCTTTTCCTCACATGTTTTGGGTGTGGACTTCAGGACTTGACAGTGTTCAGGTCATTTTGCCAGAAAGTACTTATAATATATATATAAACTTAATTATATTGTTTATGCTGCATCTTGACTCATAAACTGTTCTCCATCCATCTCTTTCTCCGCTATCCGGGCGGGGTCCACGGGGACGGCAGTTTAAGCAGGGACTCCCAACTTCCTTTTCCCCGACCACTTCCTCCACTTCCTCCGGGATCCGAAGGCCCCAGCCGCGAGAGACATAGTCCCTCCCAGTCGTCCTGGGTCTTCCCCGGCCTCCTCTCCGGTGGACATGCCCGAAACACCTCCCCAGGGAGTCCAGAGGCATCCGGAACAGATGCCGAGCCACCAGCTGGCTCCCTCAGTGAGGAGCAGGCTCTACGAGCTCCTCCCGTGTGACTGAGCTCCTCACCCTATTCAAGGGAGCGCCCAGCCACCCTGCGGAGGAAACTCATTTCGACCGCTTGTATCCGTCCTTGTCCTTTTCACTACCAGCTCATGACCAAAGGTGAGGGAGAACTTAGACTGAGGTCAATCGAGACCTTTGTGTTTGACTCAGCTCCTTCTTCACCACAACGGTCCGAAGCAGCGACCGCATCACTGCAGACGCTGCACGATCCAACTGTCAATCTCACGCTCCATCCTTCCCTCCTAAACTGAGTCTGATTCTGATACATCAGTTTGAATGATTACAGCTCTGGACTTTTAATCTGGCCAAATTTCACCTTAAAAAAACAACAACTTTTAATCGGGGCCTTTCCATTTTGAACATTCATGATATCTGGACAAAAAATAATATCTAAAAACTTGTACCTCGATGTAGTAGTTTTCCCCAATGTCTTTGTAGGCCGAGGCGATGGAGGCCTGGACGGCCTGATCCAGGCCTGTCTCAGCTTCTCCGACTCGCCTGCAGCATACAGCTCCTGCAAGAACAACCAGCAAACATCTGATCAGAGCAGCCTACAGCTCCTGCAAGAACAACCACAAACATCTGATCAGAGCAGCCTACAGCTCCTGCAAGAAAAACCAGCAACATCTGATCAGAGCAGCTTACAGCTCCTGCAAGAACAACCAGCAAACATCTGATCAGAGCAGCTTACAGCTTCTGCAAGAACAACCAGCAAACATCTGATCAGAGCAGCCTACAGCTCCTGCAAGAACAACCACAGAACCACAATTCCCTGTCATAAGTAAGATTAGATTTAAAAAACACAATAATATTATGAAGCAAAATGTGGCCGTACTTTGTGGGCGAAACAACCTTCGAAGCAGAACCTCCTCTCGTTGTCTTCAGAAGGTTTGACGGAGCAGAGTCGCAGATCCTCCACGACAACAGTCAAAGAGTCCTGCAGGAAAGAGAGCGGGAAATCATGTGAAACCAGAAGAAATGAAACAAAGCACAAAGAAACCAAACGAGACAACTGAGCAAAAGCACAGGAAAGAACTCAACAGAAATGAGCAAAAGACAGAAAGAAACCAACGAGAAATGAACAAAAGCAACAGAAAGAACCAACGAGAAATGAAACCAAAAGCACACAAAGAACCAACGAGGATATGAAACAAAAGCACACAAAGAACAAACGATGAAGAAGAAATGAACAAAAGCACACAAAGAACCAACGATAAAGAAACAAAAGCATCAAAGAAGAACCAACGAGAATATGAGCAAAAGCACAAAGAACAACGAGGGAAATGAACAAAATGCACAAAGAACCAACGAGAAAATTGAAACTAAAAGCACAAAAAGAACCAACAGAATGAACAAACACAGAAAGGAACGAGGCGAGAAATGAAACAAAAGCACAAAGAACCAACGAGAATGAACAAAAGCACAGAAGACCAATGAGCAATGAGAAAATAAGCACACAAAAAACAACGAGAAATGAGCAAAAGCACAAAGAACCAACGAGGAAATGAGCAAAAGCACAAAGAACAACAGAGAAATGAAACAAAAGCACAAAAAACCAACGAGAAATGAGCAAAAGCACAAAAGGAACCAACGAGAAAATGAACAAGCACAAAGAACCAACGAGAAGATGAACAATAGCACCCAAAAGACACAAGGAGAAAGAGAAAAAAAAACACAAAGAAAACCCAACGAGAAAGAACAAAGCACAAAGACCATAGAGAAATGAAAAAAAGCACACAAGAAACAACGTAATAAACAAAATCATCAAAGAAAAAACGAAAAAGCAAATAGCCAAAGAACCAACTGGAGAAATTAACAAAAGCACAAAGTAAAAGAAGAAATTGAACAAAAGCACAGACAAAACCTCGAGAAATGACCAACGCACAGAAAAGACCAGGCGAGAAATGACCAGCACCAAGACCCACAACCCGACCCCAAAACCGAACAAAAGCACAAAGGACCAATGCAGCCACAAAAGAACAAACAGACACCCAAAGATACCAACGAGAGAGATGAGTACAAAAAGCACAAAGAGAGAACTGGGCTCGGACATGAAGTTTCACCTTTAGCTTCTTCTGGTAGACCAGCTGACTGTTCTGAATGGAGAACCACCGTCTGCAGGAGAAAGAGGAGAACTTTTAGACTCCAAAGTATTTTAAATCAAATAAATCTGTACTAAAAATAAAAATAAAAATGTGACCTTTCCTGAACATTTTAACATTATTTTGAGTCAAAAAGATTTAAAACCATGATCTTTATGGAAATCGAGTGTGACATTCTAGTATCGTGACGCTCAACATGACGATTATTGACCATTTGATGAACAGTGTCAAATGTTTCAAGACGGGGGGAACATTTGTTTATTTTGCTGCACATAACATTTAATTTATTTAATTTATTTAATTTATTTAATTTATTTAATGTATTTAATTTATTTAATTTATTTAATTTATTTAATTTATTTAATTTATTTAATTTTGATTATTTATTTTTTTCCTTTATTTGTCATTTTTCAGATTTGTTTGGGCTGGTTTAGTCTTGGTCATGAAGTGTATTTACTTATTACATTATTGCGTCTCTAATTCTCTAATGTTTTGGCGTTCATATTTCACATTTTTTCAGGATTTGGTCAATCTGGAGGAAATGGAGTTGAGTTCTTTCTGAGCTCTCGGATGAAGACAACCTCGCAAACACGAGTGAACACAACTCCAGGTCTGTTTCTGGGTCAGAACTGGAGAAGATTGTCGTGCCAATCCATAATCGTCGCGCTAAAGGACAAAAAATAAACCAAAATATGATTCAGAAAGTTTGATTCAAGATTATTTAAACATTTAAAAAGACGACCGAGCTGGACCTGGTCAAGGCCGACACACGCGCAACCAGAACATCACCAGAAGGACTCCAGGACTCGGCGAACAAAGGTAGAGACTGTGTCAAAGCCATCAGAGGCCCAGATGTGGTCCTGGAGCAGGTGGAGACATCCAAAGACCTGGGCGCTATTATTGAACAAACTGCAGATGGATGTCATGAGATCAGAGCCTGATTGGAGGTCCCTCAACACTCTGTGACCTTCAGAAGAGCTCTAAACCTAAGCTCCTGAAGTGTTTCTGAGATGAACAGACTAGCAGAGCTCAAACTTCATGCTACAGACAGGTCCTGAAGATCCCCTGGACCCACAGAACGAATAAGTCGCGGTCTTGAAGGAAATGAGGACAGAGCGAGAACTAATGACAACTGTTCGGAAAAGGAAACCGTTTTGGCCATAAAACCTCTGCACATAGATTCTGGAAGAGAAGCGAGACGACATGAGGACGAGAGGAAGGCAAACGAGACGATGGAGCGATGACCTCCAAGACTGGGCCAAAACATCTCCTGGGAAGGGCAAAGCAAAGGATTCTGCGGGGGGGAACCTGTGGAGACCATGATCCTGGACCCTCAGATGAAGAACAAACATCATCCAAACAGCGTCTAAACTGAATAAACGTGACCCGGGGCCACGGTCCAGACCTGTTCCACGTCTTGAAGGCGTTGCTGGCTCGTTTGAACAGATATCCCTCCATGACCACTCCGTTGGGCGCGTCCACGTTGAACTCCAGCTTTGGGTCGTCGTACGAGAAATCCTGGAAACAGACGCGAGACGTTAGAAAGGAACAAAGAGTCTGGTTTTTGCCTTTTTGACTCAACGTAACGACCGAAGAAATCAAACAAACCAACAAAACAATCAGAAGGAAATCCGACGGAACTGTTCACGAGACAGTTCCACAACCAGATCAGATGTTTCCTTTCTCTTTTAGACCGACAAAATGAGATTTACACAATCATGATAACAGAAGTTGTGGCCAGTTCCATTCACGGCGAGTCAGAAGGTCCTCGCTCGTGTTCTGGAAAGTTCTGCCGTTTCCTGATGAGAACCGGTGCCACAGAGATTTGGACCGAGTTCAAGCTTCAAAGGGTTTTGAGTGAAGACGGGGTTTGTTCGGGTGAGATCGGAGATGGAGATGGACGACACGAGTTCAGGAGAGAAAAGTGCGTCTGCGTGAAGAAGCAGCAGCGCGAGGAAGAGTTCATTCGATCCACTTCATCCATTTCTCTGGGACTTTGTAACTTTCTCGCACAGAAACACGAAGACCAGATCCCACATTTGTTCATCATCCCAGATCCAGCAGATGAGTCGAAAATGGACTACGGCGGATCTTCTGTGGTCTGATGTTGGTCAGAATCTCACGCTCCTCGAGAAACCTTCAGAGCTCAGCCCGACACCTCAAACAGCCAACAAGTTTGTCCTGGTCTAGTTTAGTCCTCATTTAGACCTGGTTTAGTCCTGGATTAGTCCTAGTCTGATCCGGGGATTTACATCTTTAACTGTTTTAGTTCTAGTTTTAAACTGGTTTTCCCCTGTTTTAGTCCTGTTAAAATCCTGCTCTAGAACGGGATCAGAAGTCCTAGTTTAGACCTGGTTTAGACCTGTTTCCTGCTGATTGAGCCTCAGATTGCTCTGGAGCTTGTCATTTAGACCTGGTTTAGTCCCAGTTTGAGTTGGATCTAGTGGTTTAGACCTGGTTAAGTCCCAGTTTGACTTGGATCTAGTGGTTTAGACCTGGTTAAGTCCCAGTTTGACTTGGATCTAGTGGTTTAGACCTGGTTTAGTCCCAGTTTGACTTGGATCTAGTGATTTAGACTTGGTTTAGTCCCTGTTTGACTTGGATCTAGTGGTTTAGACCTGGTTAAGTCCCCGTTTGACTTGGATCTAGTGGTTTAGACTTGGTTTAGTCCCAGTTTGACTTGGATCTAGTGGTTTAGACCTGGTTAAGTCCCCGTTTGAACTTGCTCAGTGGGGTTTAGACTGGTTAGTCCCAGTTTATGGATCAATGGTTTAGACACTGGTTAGTCCCCGTTTGACTTGGCCTAATGGTTTAGACCTGGTTAGTCCCCGTTTGACTGGCTTAATGTGGTTTAGAACCACATGGTACGTTCCCCGTTTGACTTGGCTCTAGGGTTTACGACCATGGTTGAGAGGACTTTGGATCTAGTGGGACCTTGTTTTGATCCCGTTTGACTTGGCTCTGGTGGTTTAGAGTGGTTTAAATCAGTTTGACTTGGCCTAGTGGTTTAGCCTTTTAGTCCAGTTAGATGCTCTAGTGTTTAGACCTGGTTTAGTCCTGGTCAAGACAAATCCTGTTCAATCCAAATCCAAAGGTGTAAAGCGGTGAGTGTCGTTCCCTCACAGCGCGCGGCCAACAACATCTCAAAAGCCTCATCTTCAGCGCCTTAATGCCAGCACATCGTCCACTCGCACATCGACACAGGCAAACGGCATAAAGTGACAATACGTGTAAATCGTGTGCGTCTGGAGCTTTTGTGTGCGACTCAAGGGTCTGAGAGAGAGGCGCGCTGGCTGCCCCTCCTCCCTGCCCTCCTCCTCCTCCTGCCCTCCCCCTGCCCCTCCTCCTCCTCCTGCTCCCCTCCTCCCCTCCTCCTGCGCCCCTCCTCCCTCCTGCTCCTACCTTCTCCGCTCCTCCTGCTCCCTCCACTCTCCTCTCACATCTCCTCCTCCTCCTCCTCCTCATCACATCTCTCTCTCATCTCATCTCTCTCACAACATCTCACTCTCCTCTCCTCCATCCCTCCCCTCTCACATCTCCTCCTCCTCCTCCTCCTCTCCTCTCACAATCTTCTCTCTCCTCTCACATCTCCCTCCTCCTCCTTCTCCTCTCACATCCTCCTCTCGCTCCTCCATCTCCTCTCTCACATCTCCTCCTCACATCTCCTCCTCCTCCTCCTCCTCCCTCTTTCCTCCTCCTCTCACATCTCCTTCCCTCCTCTCCTCCTCCCTCCTCCTCTCCTCATCTCCCTCCTCTTCTCAATCTCTCCTCCTCCTCTCCTCTCACATCTCCTTCTCCTCTCACATCTCCTCCCCTCCTCCTCTCTCGTCCTCTCCTCTCACTCTCCTCTCTCTCCTCCTCCTCTCCTCTCAATCTTTCTCTCCCGTTCTCTCTTCACTCTCTCCTCCTCCTCCCTCCTCCTCCTCCTCCTCCTCACATCCTCCTCCTCTCCTCCTCCTCCTCCTCTCCTCTCCTCTCCCCTCCTCCTCCTCCCCTCCTCCCTCTCCTACTCCCTCCTCCTCCTCCTCCTCCTCTCAATCTCCTCCTCCTCTCCTCCTCACTGATTCTACTAAAAATGTTCATGGATGTTCACTTCCGACCATCTACAGCTCAAATTTGGATCCGAATTTTGACCTTTGTTAGTCCTAGTTGAGCCCCATTTAGACCTGGTTTAGTCCCAGTTTGCGTTGGGTCTAGAGTAGTTTAGTCCTGGTTTAGTTTTGCTTTAGTCCTGGTTTAGTCCTGGTTTAGACCTGGTTTAGTCCTGGTTTAGTCCTGGTTTAGTCTGGTTTAGTCCTGGTTTAGTCTGGTTTAGTCCTGGTTTAGTCCTGGTTTAGTCCTGGTTTAGACCTGGTTTAGTCCTGGTTTAGTCCTGGTTTAGTCCTGGTTTCTTTTCCTGGTTCTTCGTCTTCAAAGCAGTAAACTTCAGCTCATTTGCATACAGCTGCACTCCTGCCCTACGACCTTTGACCCCTGAGCTGAAGGTAAAAAGACGACCAGGACTAGACCAGGACTAGACCAGGACTAGACCAGGACTAGACCAGGTGCAAACGTCTGGATCCTGGGACTAAACCAAGTGTGGACTGGGATGAATCTAAGTAAAGTCTAAACCGGCACTGGTCTGACTCAGGACTAATACTGGACCAGATCCGGTTTAAACTGAGACTTCTAAACCAGTTCTAGAGCAGGATTTAACTCGGACTACACCTGGGGTAGACCAGGTTAAAGCTAGAACTAAACCAAGACTGAACCCAGACTAATCCAGGACTGAATCAGGACCAAACCAGGAAAAACAGGTGATTCAGGACTAAATGAGGTCTAAACTGGGACTTTTAAACCAGTTCAAGAACCGCCTTTAAACAGAACTGAACCAGGGAAAAGCACGTTAAAACCAGACCCAAAACAGGACTAATCCAGGTCAAAACTGGGACTTTTAAATCTGTTCTAGAGCAGGACTAAACCAAGGCAAAAACAGGTTAGAACTAAACCTGATTCAGGACTAAACCAGGACTAAACCAGGACTAAATGGGACTAAACCAGGACTAAATGGGACTAAACCAGGTCTAAATGGGACTAAACTGAACCAGGACTAAACCAGGACTAAACCAGGACTAAAGCAGTTTCCAAACCCGCCTCCCGCCCTCAGAGATCTTAAGGCGGTATGCAGAGTGGCACCCACACAGATTTAAGGCGGTATGACCCCGATAAACCGCTCCAAAGGCGTGTTTGTGACCCCAGAGCGAGCGTCCATCTGTGGGCTGTGTGCGGGTGTAATCAGGCCCACTTTACGGCGCGCTGACCCCGCCCCGGACCACCTTAAATCACCACGACGATCCGACGCACAACTGTTCAGCGTCAGAGAGGACGGACGGCACAAATCTCAGATAAATGTAACCGGGACTATCACACGAGTCAGCGGGTCCGACACGACCAGACGAGGATCCTTCAGAGAAGAACAGAGCCTTCAGGAGAACATTCTGAATCCAGGCTCGAGCAAAGGTTTGAGTGGAACATGATGTGATTTCACTGGAGAACCTGGGATTAACCTCAGAACATCCCAAATGGTGACGCATCCTGGTGTTTTAGACCGGAAGCGCCTCATTCAAAGTTCATCTTGGAGGTCATTCCTCGTGTCATTCCAGGTCTTGCGTTCGGTGTTCCTCGGTCTCGTCATTTTTTCGGGATTCGTCTTCAAATTTGGGATTTTTCCCTCTCTCTTAGAGTGGCGGAATGTTGGGGCTTTCTGACATCATCGGCATGGCAACGGTACAGAATGTGGCCATATTACAAATTACGCAGACATCATCGTCATGGCAACTGTACAGAATATGGACATTTTGAGATTATAATACTTTTATAATATTACAGACGCTTTGCATTTCGATGAAGGAAAATAAAAAGTGTATTTTTAAGTTTTACTGGACAAATACAGAAATGTTGAACCCACGAACGTGAGGATGAATGATATGGACAGATATAGAAAACAAACCAACACACATTTCTGTCCGGGACATTACAAATTGCAATCATCAACTGTCCGGGTTTGAAAGTTTGGGCTTTTCTTGTCGTTTCACACGATTTAATCCAGTTTTAATGCACTTTTCGACCTGTTTTAGTCCATATTTAGAGTGAAACGAGTCCAGAAACCTTCAACATCCTCAAAAACATCTTTAACGTCTTTTACAACTGTCCATGCTCGTTTCTCGTTTTTGTTTCCTTCCAGACGGAGATGTCGCCACGGAGATGTCGCGCGGACGTTTTAACGACGCCCGGAAACAACGTTCGGCACAAAAGAGACACAATAACGCACGCAATTCGGATTCTCCTGCCGCCGCCGCCAAACGACACGAGGCCAAAGGACGACAACACGCTTTGCAACTGTCGACGTCGTGCTTCTGACCACAAATAAGCAACAATTTTGACTTTGATCAAAAACACAACTATGATGATGACGTTCTCTCTCCTGCAGTGTCCAGTCTGAGCCTCTAAAGTACCACCAGAAGAGTCTGGCCCACAACCTAACCACTCTGCCACACGGGTCTGCAGCAGGTCTGGGCCATAAAAGACCTGAATGGATCATTTGCATATGTTTTTACGACGCTCTTTTCAGACTTGTGTGGACAAACTGTGGAGCAGATGTGAAGACCAGAAACCATCATCGTTTGTGTGTTTCCTTCAGGAAATCCCACAACACGAGCCTTTAGTGAGTCTGGACCTGGTTTAGTCCTGGTTTAGACCTGGTTTGGTCCTAGTTTGGTCCTAGTTTAAACCAGGTCTAAACCAGGTCTAAACCAGATCTAAACCAGGTCTAGTCCTTGTTTGGACCTAGTTTAGACCTGCTTTAGACCTGGTTTGGACCTGGTTTGGACCTGCTTTAGACCTGGTTTGGACCTGGCTTGGAAAAACTCACCTGCATCAGAGTCTTCAGACGAGTCCAGTGCAGCCAAATGTAGAAGAAAGAAAAAACAAGGAAACAATTAATACATATTCAGTTAAAGAAATACAATGATCATGAGCCATCCACAAACACACTCCGACGTAATGTTCATGAGCCATCCCACAAACACACTCCGACGTAATGATCATGAGCCATCCACAAACACACTCCGACGTAATCCACAAACACTCCGATCATCATGAGCCATCCACAAACACACTCCGACGTAACGAGCCATCCACAAACACACTCCGAGTAACCATGAGCCATCCACAAACACACTCCGACGTAACGATCATGAGCCATCCACAAACACACTCCGACGTAACGATCATGAGCCATCACAACACACTCCAGACGTAATGTCATGAGCCATCCACAAACACACTCCGACGGAATTTGATCATGCAGCCATCCACAAAAAAACTCCGCGTAACGATCTATGACATCCACAAACACACTCCGACTAACGATCATGAGCCATCCACTAAACCACCACTCCGACGTAACGATCATGAGCCATCCACAAACACACTCCGACGTTAATGATCAGAAGCCATCACAAAACACTCGACCGTAACGTCATGAGCCATCCACAAACAGACCCGACCGTAACAATCATGAGCCATCCACAAACACACTCCGACGTAACGTTCATGAGCCAATCCACAAACACACTCCGACGTAACGGTTCATGAGCCATCCACAACACACTCCGCGTAACGATCATGAGCCATCCACCAAAACCACTCCGACGTAACGAATGAGCCATCCACAAAAACAACTCCGACCGTAACGATCATGAGCCATCACAAACACACTCCGACGTAACGTTCCATGAGCCATCCCAAACACACTCCGACGTAACGATCATGAGCCATCCACAAACAACATCCGACGTAACGGTTCATAGAGCCATCCACAAACACACCTCCGACGTAACGTTCATGAGGCCATCACAAAACCTACTCCGACGTAACGATCATGAGCCAATCCACAAACATCTCCGACGTAATCGATCATGAGCCATCCACAAACCACACCCGACGTAACGTTCATGAGCCATCCACAAAACACACTCCGAACGTAAACGATCATGAGCCATCACAAACACACTCCGACTCGTAACGTTCATGAGCCATCCAAAAACACACTCCGACGTAACGTTCATGAGCCATCCACAAAACACACTCCGACGTCAACGATCATGAGCCATCCAAAACACAACTCCGACGTAACGATCATGAGCCATCCACAAACACACTCCGACGTAAACGTTCATGAGCCATCCACAAACACACTCCGACGTAACGTTATGAGCATCCACAACACACACTCCGACGTAACGATCATGAGCCATCCACAAACACACCCGACGTAACGATCATGAGCCATCCACAAAACACACTCCGACGTAACGTCATGAGCCATCCACAAACACACTCCGAGCCATCAAACACACTCCGACGTTATAACTCAGTAAAAATATAAGTAATCCAACGCTCATTTTCACTGTGTTTTGTCTTCTCTTGTTTATTATTGCTTTTGTTGAATTGATTGATTCTAAAATAAACATTAGAGTCTCATTGTGCTGCAGGAAAGTCCCAATGGTTGACGCTGCAGTAACAGATTTATTACATGAGAGTTTAGAGTGAAACAAGAGCTTTACCTTTGACAGAAAGTCGAAGTGTAAAAGTGTAATGTGTAAATGTGTAAAGTGTTAAAGTGTAAAGTAAAGTGTAAAGTGTAAAGTGTAAAGTGTAAAGTGTAAAGTAAAAGTGTAAATGTGTAAATGTGTAAAGTGTAAAATGTAAAGTGTAAAAGTGTTTTGTGTAATGTGTAAAGTGTTAATGTGTAAATGTGTAAAGCGTAAAAAGTGTAAATGTGTAAATGTGTAAAGTTGTAAAAGTGTAAATGTGTAAATGTGTAAAAGTGTAAAAGTGTAAATGTGTAAATGTAAATGTGTAAAGTGTAAAGTGTAAATGTGTAAATGTGTAAATGTGTAAAAGTGTAAAAGTGTAAATGTTAAATGTGTAAAGTGTAAAAGTGTAAATGTGTAATGTGTAAAAAGTGTAACGTGTAAAAGATTAAATGTGTGATGTGTAAAGTGTAAATGTGTAAAAAGTGTAAATTTGTAAAGCCAGGGTCCCAAACTTTTTCCTGTAAGGGCCACATAACTTTTCCCTTCTCTGATGGAACAAAACAAACGCCGTATCAGGCCCCCGGGCCGTAGTTTGGGGACCACTGGTGTAAAGTGTAAAAGTGTAAAAGTGTAAATGTGTAAAGTGTAAATGTGTAAAAGTGTAAATGTGTAAAGTCTAAAAGTCTAAAAGTGTAATGTGTAAAGTGTAAATGTGTAAAAAGTGTAAAGTCTAAATGTGTAAAGTCTAAAGTCTAAAAGTGTAATGTGTAACTAGTGTAAATGTGTAAAAAGTGTAAAGTGTAAATGTGTAAAGTGTAAATGTGTAGTGTATAATGTAAAAGTGTAAAGTGTAAAAGTGTAAATGTGTAAAGTGTATAATGTAAATGTGTAAAGTGTTAAAGTGTTTAAGTGTAAAGTGTAAATGTGTAAAAGTCTAATGTTTAAGTTAAATGTAAATGGTAAGTCTAAAGTGTAAAGTGTAAAGTCTAAAAGTGTAAATGTGTAAAGTCTAAAAGTGTAAATGTGTAAAGTCTAAAAGTGTAAATGTGTAAAGTCTAAAAGTGTAAATGTGTAAAGTCTAAAAGTGTAAATGTGTAAAGTCTAAAAGTGTAAATGTGTAAAGTCTAAAAGTGTAAATGTGTAAAGTCTAAAAGTGTAAATGTGTCCATTGATAAAACGCTGGCCGCTCTTTGATCACAGATGGACGATTGTTCTGTGCGTTTGGAACTACATTTTACTTACAACTGAACAAAAACAATAGAGAAAAAAAAACAACTGAATTCAACACCAATTTTGTGACATGAAGTGATTAAAACTGGCAACAGCTGTGTCTGAAATACAGTAAAACGACTTTATAAAGAAAAGAAACCGACGTGAAAGTTCTTTTGTGCCGACGGAGCGAGTGTTTCACTTCGTCAGTGACAGAAAAAGATTTGCATGTGGACAGTTCGGAGGCACTTACCACAGCACTCGTGACAAAGTCAAACATGTTTTAGAGGCATTTGAATTCATAGAAAAGAGCTTCAACGCGCAGACGTTCAGAGCCCCGCAGCTACAGGCTCAGGTTCAGTCCTGTCCATACGTTCTTTTGATAAAGTTTGTAAAGGTTTGTTCTTTAAGGACACACAATGAGGAGCACTTTGACCACAGTAGGTTTACGATTATATTTAAGTGAAAGGTTTAAGACATGTATACACCAGGACGTATTATTATACGCCGATACAAAGTGTGTTCAGATTTAAATGTATTGCTACTCGTGATATTGTGATTCGACATGATTAACTATTGCAATACTTAAGTGCAAAATAATACGTTCTTTAAAGTTTGAAAGTTTTTTTATTATTTAGGTTTTTTATTAGGAAATTTGACCTGAATGAATTTAAAGCAGAACTAAGTAACTTTTTCACCTCATTGAACGTCTTTGTAAGTCCCTGTGATGGTTAAATATGTATTTTTGGGGCATTTGAAGTGTTCGTCGTCGCCCCCTGCCGTCTCGGGGTGGAAAACCAGCCTGAAGACAAACTCTCCTGAGAAACCCTGGCTCTTATTTTTTTTTTATATGTTCAATGTTTTTGAAGTTCTGTCACTTTAACTTGAGTCACTATCAAGTTTGTGACCGGCTTTATGAAACTAAATAAAACAAACATGACAAAAACAGACAGATATAAAAGTACTTTAAATTTAGGTGTATTTTTTTTAACTATAAACTGAATTAAATTATTATTATTCTTTTTTTTTTGTTCTTCCGATCATATTGTTACCT
Source organism: Chaenogobius annularis (assembly GCA_015082035.1). NCBI lineage: Eukaryota > Metazoa > Chordata > Actinopteri > Gobiiformes > Gobiidae > Chaenogobius > Chaenogobius annularis. The sequence goes on from BJKM01000837.1 coordinate 168,743, forward strand.
GAATAATCACGATTAATGATATACAATCAAATGTTATGTTGTCCCAGTCCTATTTCACATCAGTAATAATAGTTAAGAGTTGTAACTTTAGATGAAGAAGAAATGCAACTATAAATAGTTCATCAATTTGCTTAATTTAATAGTGTTTATTGTTTAAAATGCTTCAAAAACATAAAGATGGAACACGTTGTAATCTACCTAAGAGTATAAAGTGATCAAAAGTGTCTCTAGCCACCGTCACCAGTTTTATTGATCATTTATTTTATTTATTAACCTTTATTTAACCTGATAAGACGAGATCGAGACCTCTTTCCCATTTGTTTACTCTGTAGAAACGACAAAACTACACTTTTTATCAGTTGTTAGTCATCGGTTTCGAGTGAAGCAGATGGTAAATTTAATCTAATGGATAATCGTCTTCATTTACAGGCGTCGAGTCCATGACAGGATGTGCAAATGTGTGTGACTTTGTGTGGTCGTTGTGCGTTTGCGTGTGTGGACTGACCCTCTGTTGGATGAGCGCGTGTTTGTGCTCCATCTCGCGCTTCTCCACCGCCGAGTCGATCACCAGCTGGTCCAACTGAAAAAATGCATTACGCCTTTTTCATCGTGTTTTTGTTCAGAAATGCGTTTTATGTGGAAAAATGTGGGATATTAAAATCTGAAAAATGGACAGAGCAGGTTTAATTGTCTAATTGAACAAAAAAAATGACAAAGTGGATTATGGATTTCTTATTTAGAGTTTGAATATACAGTATACAGTCAAACTGAAACTTTGCATACAAATTTTAATTTCGCCTCATTGAAAAAAAAAAAAAGAAAAATTAAAAGTGTAATAAATCAGGCTCAGAATCATTTTTCATTCAGGCCCAAAGTCACTGGGACAGGCTCCAGTCACCCGCGACGAGAACAAGCGGTAGAAAATGAACGAATAAATGACTGGAAATTTGCATAAAAATTGAAATTTCACCAAATTTTTTCGAATTAAAACTGTATTAAAGGTTCGGAATTATTCATTCTTTTACATTTTTTTTATTCAGGCCCAAAGTCACTGGGATAGGCTCCAGTCACCCGTGACCCTTAATGGGAACAAGCGGTAGAAAATGAATGAATGGCAGAAAATTGGCGTAAAAATGATAATTTCGCCTAATTTTTTAAAAATAAAACTGTAATAAATCAGGCTCAGAATTATTCATAAATAATCATTTTTCCATTCAGGCCCAAAGTCACTGCGACAGGCTCCAATCACCTGCGACAAGAACAAACGGTAGAATGAATGAATGACTGAAAATTGACGTAAAAAATCTCATTTCGCCTCATTTCTTAGACTTCAAACTGTAATAAATCAGGCTCAGAATGAAATATCAACAAATCCTTCCGTAAAATCAGTCAAAATGGTACTAATTCCGAGCTTGTGCAGTTTGGTGCGTGTGGGAGTTGTGACCTGTCCGGCGAGCTTGTTCATGTAGGGGTGGATCTCGTCTAAGATGGTGTACCCCTGCTGGAACAGAGAGTACTGCGCCCTCATGAACGACAGCGTCTATCGAGAGAAAACGCACAAACGTAAACGCACGGAATCCCAACCGTTACCGCGGCGAACGGAGAGGCGACTCACCGCGTCCAGGATCTCAAACTTCTTCTTGGCCTGAAGGACGTTTATCTGCAAGAAAACACGGATCAGAGCTGCGAATACCAGTCACAGACGTATTTTATTCAGTATTCACTAGTCAAACTGTTATTTCTGTTGCACATTCAGGCGTTTTTATAAATGATCAGCCAAATAAAGAGAGAAGTATGTTCATCTAAGGTTTCTAGAGAGAATATTTACGCGAATTTTCAATGAAAATCAGAACGTGTGAATTCTTTATTGACATTTTGGTTTAATAATGCTGCGGTCTTTGTTATAAAAGCTCTTTCCGTGTCTCGATGTCGGGGAACTCTGGAGTGCTTTTAGAAAATGTCAGATTCACACGTGGGAAAATGTAATTAAAAATACACGTTTGGAGTGTTCTGGGCGAAAAACAAAGCCAAACAAGTCTCCAGACAGTCGGCCTACTTTATTATATTTGCCGTTTCTTTCCGAAAAGGTGTGATTTGACCATTTCAACCAAAAAGTGTCACGTGACCCCAAAAAAAAGCTTGAAAAATCCTGTTTCAACTGTCCTGGTTGAATAAAGGTTAAATAAATCAAAGTTTAATATGTTGTAGCATTGAATTTAAAATATACTTGTAAACACAGGCCTGAATAAAGCCGTTTAAAACTAAAGTAAGATCAGATTTAACACAGCACTGCCCCCTGCTGGACACAACACCGGAGCGCGTGACAAAGGAGTTCATTCATTCATTAAAAGAGCTGTAACAATCAGAAGTGAGTAAACTGGAGCCTTTTGGGAGCAGAGAGCGTGGCGGGACATTCACCTGCAGCACGTAGTCGAGCGCGATGTGCCTGAAGGCTTTGCGGCTCAGGACCAGGGCCTGGCTCGCCTCCTCCGCCTCGTGGACCTTGTTCTTCGGGGCCTGGGCGTTTTTCACCTGCGCCAGCTCCATGTCCTCGCGCACGCGGTCGAACTGCTTCTTTGTGTCTTTGAACTTACGCACGTCCCTGAAAACACACGGGCCGGGGTTAAACGTCTCTGAAGACACACAGGCCGGGGTTAAACGTCCCTGAAAACACACGGGCCGGGGTTAAACGTCTCTGAAGACACACAGGCCGGGGTTAAACGTCTAAAACACAGGCCGGGGTGAAACGTCTAAAGACACAAGCCAGGGTTAAACGTCTAAAACACACAGGCCCGGGGTGAAACGTCTAAAGACACACAGGCCGGGGTGAAACGTCTAAAGACACAAGCCGGGGTTAAACGTCTAAAGACACACAGGCCGGGATGAAACGTCTAAAGACACACAGGCCGGGGTGAAACGTCTAAAGACACACAGGCCGGGGTGAAACGTCTAAAAACACACAGGCCGGGATGAAAGGTCTAAAGAACACCAGGCCGGGGTGAAACGTCTAAAGACAACAAGCCGGGGTTAAACGTCTAAAGACACAGGCCGGAGTGAAACGTCTAAAACACACAGGCCGGGGTTAAACGTCTAAAAACACACAGGCCGGGGTGAAACGTCTAAAAGACACAAGCCGGGGTTAAACGTCTAAAAACACACAGGCCGGGGTGAAAAGTCTAAAGACACAGGGCGAGGTGAAACGTCTAAAACACACAGGCCGGGGTTAAACGTCTAAAACACACAGGCCGGGGTGAAAAGTCTAAAGACACACGGGCCGGGGGTTAAACGTCTCTAAAGACACACAGGCCGGGGTGAAACGTTTCTAAAGACACACGGGCCGGGGTTAAACGTCTCTAAAGACACACAGGCCGGGGTGAAACGTCTCTAAAGACACACGGGCCGGGGTGAAACGTCTCTAAAGACACACGGGCCGGGGTTAAACGTCTCAAAAGAAGAAACTGTCAATGGCCCGGGGTGAAAGTCTCAAAGAACGTCTCTAAAGACACACAGGCCGGGGTGAAACGTCTCTAAAGACACACAGGCCGGGGTGAAACGTCTCTAAAGACACACAGGCCGGGGTGAAACGTCTCTAAAGACACACGGGCCGGGGTTAAACGTCTCTAAAGACACACAGGGCGGGGTGAAACGTCTGCACAAAGGCGATATTGACAGACGCGTCCTGATGACAATATTCAGGCGATTTGACGTCAGACCAAGTCAAACGTGTTCAAACGTTTGTTGAGGTCTTTTAAAAACACTCACTCTTTGATGAACGTGTGCAGCTGCTGTTTGATGGACCTCTGCGCCTGGTCGAACAGAATCTGAGGGCGAACCATAAAAACACTTGGAATAAACACGCACAGAGACGTTTAGCCATTCAAATCTGGAGCCAACATTCATTCACTTCATTCATTCACAAGTCATATATGCATTTTTGGGTTTTTCAGGACAGAAATGTTTTATCTACAGATATATTTCAGACTTTGACACAAAATATACTGATTGTGACGCTCAGACACAGTTTTAAGGCTAGAAGATAGTACTTTTCCCATATTTAGTAACAGAAACACAACATAACTCACTTTTTTTATGTTTTTATGTTTCTTATTTTGACTTTATTTATTATTATAAATGATAGTTTCACGCTGATCGAGCAGGTATTTGTGGAGAAAACGTTGAAAAACACTGTGGAAAATGATTACAGGAAGTGACATCACAGCAGGGACGCTGACGTTTATGCATAATTTAAACAAAATAAACCACTTTTTTTGAACGTCTGCTGTGACGACAACCAGGAAGTATAATTACAAACCTAAACAAATTTGCTATTCTTGGATCAAATTTGTATTTCTTTTTAGCAAAATGTTAAATATATTTATCTTATTTTTAATGTATTTTTATTTTTAGAACAACAAAACAAACAACAGAGAAAATAAGGGCGTGGCATCCGAACAAAAGAAGCGTTAAAACATATTAAATCCAAGATAAAGTCCCATTTTGTCCATTGTTGGTCAAATGTGTCAAGTGTAGTGGCTGTTCTCCACCACAAGATGGCGCTGTGGGGCTGTTTCCTGTGTCTCTGTAATCTCCACTTTAATCTGCACCTCGTTTTCCCTGTCCTGTTTTCAGCACCATCATTCCAGAAACGCCGCGTCGTCTTTCTTAAAAATGACACTCTTAATCCCCAGAATCGGGTTTATGGTCGTCACACACAATACAACATAATCTGTGCAAATCTCTGCGGATTACACCTCCGGAAACGAGTGAGAAGTGAGAGGAAACGCGCTCAGAAATATTGAAATCTCACTTAGAAGCGGCGGGATTCGTCACAGTTTAGACGAGGATTCTTTTAAATGTTTTTATTTAAATGTCTATTTTCAATGTGGAAAGATTTGTATTATTTTTATGCTGCTTTTTATTTTACATTTTTTTCTGACGCCACTTTCTCATTTTCCACTTTTACGCCTTTACTTGTTTTATGTAATTTGTGTGTTTTTTGTGTGTTTTTTATTTGTTTTTTATGTGTTTTTTTCCTTTCTTTTGTTGTTGTGTTGCTGTTTTGTTTATTTTTATCTATGTTCTATTAAAAAAAAAAAAAAAAAGTGCTGTTTTGTTTATTTTTATCTATGTTCTATTAAAAAAAAAAAAAAAAATAGCAAAAAATATTTAAAAAATTTGTGCTGCTACTTTTTCATTTTTTTCAATTCAATCTATATTTTTAAAAAACCAAATAAAGGTTAATTACTTGACATTTACTTGACTTTTTCACAGAATCGACTGAACAGATTCATCGTCGCGGCCTACGATTATTATGTTTTAGTTCTTTCGATTCTACAGCGACAGGAAAAGTGAAATGAACGATTAATCGACAAATCCTGACATCGCTAACGGAGAGAAGTCTTTTCTCGTCATCGTTACGGGCCAGAACTCAGGCGTTTGTGAGGCGGTTTAAACGTTCCGTCGCGAGCTGCGGAAGGTTCATTTTCTCCGTTTAAAGTGGCAGAGGCCCGACCGCAGGGGGCGCTCTTCTCACCGTGTGGTAGTTGACCAGCTCCTGGAGACTTTCGCCACATTTTTCCAGGAAATCCTGAAACGGGAAAACACAGAGTTGCACAACGGCAGTTCCAGCAGAACGTGACTCACGACTTTGTTTCGCTTCAGTCCAAACGAGGAAAAACACATTCAAACTGAAGCTAACGATTGCTAAAAACATGGAGGTTTTTGTGATGTGGCTGTTAAATACTGCAATATTTATGTTTTTGGGATATTTGGAGTGTTTTATATCGATACAAATAAATACAAGCCTCAAAGTGTTATGGAACTATCGAGCGTGAGAACTGTGTGTTCCTCTGTTGTTTGTATTTGGTTTGTACGTGTTGCAGCGCTTTGGAGACTTTGTGTTGGGAAAATGTGCCTGTACAAATGAAGTTGGATCGGTTAAACGTCTGAAGTGCGGCGTGTTCCTCACAGAAATCATCTCCTCTTTCTTGCACTGCGTCCCGAGGTCTTTGACGCCGTTCACAAACAGTTTGTTGGCGCTGACGTAGACTCGACCCGCCTCGATCATCCCGCTGCACAGCTTCACCAGCTGAAAGCACAAACGTCACGCAGACGCAAACGTCACGACCAACGTTAGCACAAACGTCACGCAGACGCCACACAAACGTCACGACAAACACCACACAAACGTCACGACAAATGCCACACAAACGTCTCGCAAACGTCACACAAACACAAACGTCACGACAAACGCCACACAAACACAAACATCATGACAAACACCACACAAACGTCTCGCAAACGTCACACAAACACAAACGTCACGACAAACGCCACACAAACACAAACATCATGACAAACACCACACAAACGTCTCGCAAACGCCACACAAACACAAACGTCACGACAAACGCCACACAAACGTCACGACAAACGTCACAGACGCAAACGTCACAACAAATGCCACACAAACACAAACGTCACGCAAACGTCACACAGACGTCACGACAGACACCACACAAACGTCTCTCAAACGTCACACAAACGTCACGACAGACACCACACAAACGTCTCTCAAACATCACACAGACGTCACGACAAACGTCACACAAATGTCACACAAACACAAATGTCACGCAAACGTCACACAGACGCAAACGTCACGACCAACGTTAGCACAAACGCCACACAAACGTCACACAAACACACGACAAACACCAAAACCCCAAACTGTCTCAATACGACGGAAAAGGTCCGATATTTAATAATCTTTTGGATAGAAAAGGTAAAATAAAAAAGTTTTTTTTTTTTTTAAAAAGATTAAAAAAAATAATTTTAAAATATTTTAAAAAGATAAACAGAAAAAAAGAAAAAAATGAGATGTGGCTTCTCCTGAAGGTAATTCTTGTGCCAGAGAAGAAACAAAAACACGATTATGAACATGACATTGATGAAGGCGACTTTAATGGAATAAAAAAGTACCGGTCCAAAAGGGAGGAGCTTATTAGCACTTTTCTGACTTATTGAGAAGATATTTGGAGATATTAATAACACATCAAAACGTCCTGAATCGAGGGAAATGCAAAAGAATCCCAGTTGTTTTTCTTTTGGGCTGAAGCTGCACATTGTGTCAAGACTATTTTAAAGCTCTTGATCTTGTTTCGTTGCGTGTTTCTATTCTCCTGCTGCACTTGAACTGTGCGTCGCAACGTTTGAGGGACAAAGAACGGTCTGGAAACACTATTTATGCAGAAAAGCACGAGAAAACGGCACATTTATCGCAAAAAAAAGAAGAATAAAACTGCTGTGGGCCAGAAACATCAGTGGGACGACGAAGACTCTTTGACCAAATCAACGACTAAAAACGAAGTGGAAACAAGATTGATTCAAATAATGGGAAAACAATTTGTCGTGTCTAATAATCATCAATGATAATAATCACTCATGAAAACGTTCTGACCTTGTCGAGTTTGGCCTCGATCTCCACCACCTCCGTCTCCACGTCGTCGATCCCGGCCCTGGAACCAAACAGACCGGCGTTTAAGGTCTCTGCAAAACCATGTGGTCATTCTGGGGCGTGTGCGGAGATGTGGGTGGGGCGTGGTGCGCAGGGGCGTGTGGGGCGGCGTGTGCGGAGGGCGGGGGGGGGGGCGTGTGCAGAGGTGCGGAGGTGGGGCGGGCGTGTGCGGGGCGGGTGTGCGGAGGTGCGGGGGGGCGTGTTCGGAGTGCGGTAGGGGCGTGTGGGGGGCGAGGTGGGGGGGCGGGGCGTGTGCGGAGTGGGGTGGGGCGGGCGTGTGCGGGGGCGGGGCGTGTGCGAGGTGCGGGGGGGCGTGTTCCGGAGGTGCGGGGGGGCGTGTTCGGAGGTGCAGGGGGGCGGGGCATGAGCGGCGGCGGACGACCTCGGCGCCACCTACACGTCACACGCAACTTTTACATATTTGTAAACGGAGCCGGACGAGATCTGGAGCCGGTCAGCACTTTGAGACGTGTTCAAATGAAGAAATAAAATGTATTCTCCCTCCCACATGCTGGGGGGGTCCGGGCCGAAGCGGGTATAAATCCGTGTATCGATCGACCCGTTCCTCTTGGCGCCGGCGGGAACAGCACTTTGCACTCTCGGCCCGCGGGCTCGTTTTATTCCCTCGAAACAAATTAAGACTCGATCAGTCAGACCACCTTTATGTCAGAGCGGGAGGGAGGGGGAGGGGGGGGAGAGGGGGGAGGGGGAGAGGGAGGGGGAGGGAGAGAGGGAAGGAGAGGGGAGGGGGAGAGAGGTGTGAGGGGGGAGAGGGGGAGAGGGAGAGAGGATGGGAGGGGGGAGAGAGGAGGAGGGAGAGAGAGAGGGAGGGGAGAGAGGATGAGGGGGGGAGGGGGGAGAGAGGGAGAGGATGAGAGGGAGGGAGGGGGGAGAGGGGGGAGAGGGGGAGGGGAGAGAGGATGTGAAGGGGGGAAGGGAGAGAGGATGGGAGGGGAGAGAGGAGGAGAGGGAGAGAGAGAGGGAGGGGGGAGAGAGGATGAGAGGGGGAGAGTGTTTTTATTGTTTTCGACATAATATCGAGTGTGGAGTTTATCATTATTAAAGTGTTGGGGCACAGGCTGTTCAGAAAGCGTCCAATCAGATGCGTTTATCTCAGTGACGCGTGCGAAACGATCGAGCTCATTGGTCGTTTATCGTTCATTTCCATAACAAGCAATTCACTTCTTTTCTGAAGTGATTTTCCTGATGAGCGGCCATGTTTGTTTTGGCCCATGTGTTTCCCTGATTGGCTGACGGTTTGTGTCAAGTTTATCATCGTACTTCCTGGTTGGACACGAGCACAGATATGAGCACAAGTACTGCAGTACTGCAGTACTTGCAGTCCAGAGTTAGTAGTATCAGTGGTGTTTGTAGTAGAAGAGTGCAGTATAAGATTCATCCTTCACAAACGGTCCGACGACACGGATCCTAAACAAGTCCTGAAAAAACGGCGTCTGACAGAGAAACGTGAACTCAAACGGCGGCGACACGTGCGCTTTGCTCTCTGCGCACGTGCAGGACCACTTTCCTCTGCGCCGGACCCCGCGCGGGATGACAAATACTGACGAGCAACACGACGCGCTCATGTTACTGAAGCGCGGGGAAAAACACAACGGAAACGGGATTTCCATTTCCATAGAAACAAGCACGAGGCTCCTCCTCCAGGCCAGGTTCGTGGAGAGGCAAGCCCAGTAGATCCTTATTTTAGCTTTGGTTCATTGTAAACTTTGATATTCATCAAAATGAAGAATAAACTGGGACCAAACTGGGACTAAACCTGGACTAAACTGGGACCAAACTGGGACCAAACTGGGACTAAACCGGGACCAAACCAGGACCCAAGTGTTGGCGTTCTTTGGAGAAACCTGGTCTGGATCCTTTCCCACGTTGGAGACCTGGACGGACACAGAACACGGCGCTGGGAGCCACGGTAACGGCACAGAAAACATGTTTTATTCACGTCGCGGCGTTTGGTCCTGACGTTTGTGCCGAGTCAGACGGCGCCGCGGGCAACGGCGCCGAAAACGTGTTCAAAGCGTTTATTCTCAAAAGAACTGAAGAGATCATAATCGTGAGGATCGTCGGCGGCAACGTTCAAGTCGTTTCAGTTCCATCCGTTCTGTGGAAAAGTACTAATGTACTCAAAGTACTAATATTCAGAACGTTTGACTTCATGAAGCGCGTCAAACTTTGTATTACTTTTTATATATTTGTTCTTAAATCAAACATGCTTTTGTCTTGTTTATAGCTCTACTCTTCTTTTTTTAGACTTTTTTTATTTACTTTTAAGAAACAGTCATTTTTTTCATGCTTTAATATATTATAAAAAGTTTAAAAAAAAAAAATGTAATTATTACCAAATATATATATATATATATATATATATATATATATATATATATATATATATATATATATATTAAACAAAATTTGAATGATTAAAGAAATATTATTTTTGTACAAAAAACAAAAACTACAACCAATTTATGACATTAAAACAAAAACACAAAAAGTTTGATTTAAAAAAATATATAACATTTGTTTTTTAAATATAAATTGCCAACATTGAATTTCAGTCTCGGAAAAATGAGCAATTTTAACACAAAAATGAGTAAAAAGTCAGATTTTCTCTTTAGGAATTAGATATATTTTCTGATTTCCAACACCACAAATAAAAACACATTTTGACATTTGACATTTTGAACGTCTGAGGAACGAGCCTCATTAACGGCCTTTTCTTACGGTTTCATCTTAAATCGAGATTGATCCCAAAACCACTTTGTGCATCAGCTTCAAGAAAATAAAATGACAGAACAAAGTGAGGAAATGCAACATGAGAATGGAACGTGGCGGAACGACTCGAAACACAACTTTGAGGGAACGAATCGAACGTGGCGATCAGGAGGGACGTGATTGGACGAGACAGACACATCTACGCTCCCTTGAGCTAAAACCAAACACTTTTGAATATAGCGATATAAAAGGTGCACTGTGGGACTTTTCTGCGGTTCCACAGTGAAGAACATCTCCACTGAGACCAACACGAGAACGTCACAAAGCTTCGTTTCAATTCAAAAGTTCTTCTGCCACGTAAAAAAGAGCAATAAAACTGTTAAAATAATGATATTAATTATGACATTTTCCGTCTTTAACATCTCGTGCTTTGAGTCCAAACAGTGGTGGGAAAATACTTTGTGACTTGGGTAAAAGTACAGATACGGGAGCGAAAGAAAATACTCCAGTCAAAGTAAAAGTAGCACATATAAAGATCTGGTTCAGTAAAAGTATTGAAGAACATGAAGAACATGTTCGTGAGGCAGAATTGTCCAGATTTGAGCAATTTCTCGATGTTTTGAGACTTTGTAGGTGTCGTTTTGCAAAGACTTGAACTCAGAACCTTCCCGCAGGATGGCACCATAAACATACAGAACCCTTCAAACCGCAGAAAGTACTTTTTACTTTTCAATCCTTTTTAAAAGAAATGTAGTGCAGCAGAAAGTACAGATCCTGCTCTCAAATGTAGTGAAAAAGTTCAAAGTAAAAAAAGTATCGTCTGGTAGAAGGTTCTCGAGTAAAGTACAAAGACCTAAAGTACAAATACACAGTTTGGTCTTGGTTGAGATATCTTCTCTTGTTCTTCAGATCCCACGTCTGCGCCCAGTTTAGCTCCATTCATAAAACATAACCCGCCCACGCACACTCCCTCAGCACCACGCGCACGCACACACACACACGCGCGCACTCAGGTCTCCACGGCAACCGCTCATCCTCGTCTCCACGGCAACTGCATCCTCACACTGTCTCTCTGCTCACAGACTGACCATTTTCCTCTTTGTCCGACGTCTCTGTGTCTGAGCCGGGATCGATTACAGTCTGTGCCGTTTAGCAATACTACTGACACTGTACTACGATTAATACTACTACTACTAATACTACTACTAATGCTACTACTACTGCTACTACTACTAGTCGCACTCTTTGGTTTCCTGAGACAGACTGAGGACAGTGTGGCTGCCAATTTGAGTAAAAAACAATAAACAATAGACTAAAACATCAGTTAAAGCGCCGGACTAAGGGGCCGGACTGGAGGTGCGGTCAGAGGATCATAGGGCCCTGACTGGAGGTGCGGTCAGAGGATCATAGGGCCCTGACTGGAGGTGCGGTCAGCAGGATTGTAGGGCCTGACTGGAGGTGCGGTCAGAGGAGATTCGTAGCGGCGCCCTGACCTGGAGGTGCGGTCAGAGGATCGCAGGGCCTGACTGGGAGGTGCGGTCAGAGGATCGCGCAGGGGCCTGACTGGAGGTGCGTCAGAGGATCGCAGTGGGGCCTGCTGGAGGTGCGGGTCAGAGGCATCGCAGGGGCTGACTGGAGGTGCGGTCAGAGGATCGCAGGGGCTGACTGGAGTGCGGTCAGAGGCTCGCAGGGGCCTGGACTGGAGGTGCGGTCAGAGGATCGGCAGGGCCTGACTGAGGGCGGTCAGAGGATCGCAGGGGCCTGACATGGAGGTGCGGTCAGAGGATCGCAAGGGCCTGACTGGAGTGCGGTCAGTGCGATCGCGGGGCTGACGGAGGTGCGGTCAGAGGGATCGCAGGGGGGCCGATGGAGGTGCGGTCAGAGGATCGCAGGGCCCTGACTGGAGGTGCGGTCAGCAGGATCACCCCCGGGCCGACTGGGGTGCGGTCAGAGGATCGCAGGGCCTGACTGGACGGTGCGGTCAGAGGATCGCAAGGGCCCTGACTGAGGAGCTGGTCAGAGGATCGCAGGGCCCTGACTGGAGGTGCGGTCAGAGGATTGTTAGGGCCTGATGGGGTGCGGTCAGAGGATCGAGGGGGTGACTGGATGGTGCGGTAGAGGATTGTTAGGGCCTGACTGGAGGTGCGGTCAGAGGATCGCAGGGCCCTGATTGGAGGTGCGGTCAAGAGGATGTAGGGCTGACTGGAGGTGCGTAAGAGGATGCCAGGGGCCTGACTGGAGGTGCGGTCAGAGGATCGCAGGGCCCTGACTGGAGGTGCGGTCCCAGATGGATCGCGGCCTGACTGGAGGTGCGGTCAGAGGCATCGGCAGGGGCTGACTGGAGGTGTCGGTCAGAGGATCGGCAGGGCCCTCGAACCTGGAGGTGCGTCGAGGATTGTAGGGCCCTGACTGGAGGTGCGGTCAGAGGAAGCTTGTGTGGAGGGACCATTTCCTTAATCTTACTCAGTAGTTGACATCATTTTCATTGTATTAGTACACTTCATAGTATATTCAATACTGAAATACTGTGCCGTCCTTGTAGAATGTGTCAAAAGCAATGGTGGTGTCTCTGTCAGTTCAGACCAGGGCAAGCTGTGGCTGAGACCAACCATGAGCTACTGTCAACGCAACACATGAAGGAATACAGTCAACGCAACGGATGAAGGAACTACTGTCAAGCGCAACGAATGAAGGAACTACTGTCAACGCAAAAATGAATGAACGACAGTCACGCAACGACATGAAGGAACTACGTCAACGCAACGGATGAAGAACTACTGTCCCAACGCAACGAATGTAAGGCACTACTGTCAACGGGCAACAAATGAATGAACTACTGTCGACGCAACACAGAAGGTACTACTGTCAACGCAACAAAGTGAAGAACTACAGTCAACGCACCAATGAATGAATACTGTCAACGCATCACATGAAGGAACTACTGTCATCCGCAACGAATGAAAGGAACTACAGTCACTGCAACGATTGAAGGAACTACTGTCAACGTCAACGAATGAAGGAACTACTGTCACCGCAACAATGAATGAACTACTGCTCACGCACTCGAGAACTACTGTCCACAGCAACGAATGAGGAACTACAGTCAACGCAACGGATGAAGGACACTACTGTCAACGCAACGAAAGAAGAACTCTGTCAACGCTACGATGATAGGAACTATCTGTCAACGCTCGAAATGAAGGACTACCTGTCAACTGCAACGATGAAGGAACTACTGTCAACGCTACGAATGCCGGAACTACTGTCCACCGCAACAAATGAAGGAACTACTGTCAACGCTACGAATGAGGAATCTACATGTCAGCGCCAACAAGGAAGGACCTACTTCAACCGCAACACAATGAATGAACTCCTGTCAAACGCAACACATAAGGAACTCCAGTCACCTGCAAACGGAATTGAAGGAACTACTGTCAACGGTGAGAATCGTCAAGCGCGCTTAGCAACAATGAAGACCTACTGTGCAACGCAACGAAATGAACGAACTACTGTCAACGCAACAATGAAGGAACTACTGTCACGCAACGAATGAGGACTACTGTCAACGCCAACAAATGAAGGAATACTGTCAACGCAACGAATGAAGAACTATTGTAACGCTATACGAATGAAGGAATACTGGTCATGCGGCAAAAAAGGAATGGACTACTGTCAACGCAACTAATGAAGGAAACTACGTCAACGCAACACTGAAAGGGAACTACTGTCAACGCAACAAATGAGGAAGAAGTCACGCAAACGAATGAAGGAACTACTGTCAAGCAACGAATGAAAGGAACTACTGTGACGCAACAATGAGGAATACTGTAAGCACAAATAATGAATACTGTCAACGCAACAAATGAGGAACTACTGTCACGCAACCATCAAGGAACTACAGTCAACGCAACAAATGAAGGAACTACTGTCAACGCAACAAATGAAGGAACTACTGTCAACCGCTAACGATATGAACGACTACTGTCAGCGCAACAAAGGAACTACTGTCAAGACCAAATGAAGGAACTACAGTCAGCGCAACAAATAAGGGAACTACTGTCAACGCAACAAATGAAGGATACAGTCAAACGCACCGAATGAAGGGAACTACTGGTAAGCAGACGAATGAAGGAACTATTGTCAACCGCACAATGAAGGAATAATGTCAACGCAACACATGAAGGAACTCTGTCCAACGCAACAAGAAGGAACTACTGGTCACGCAGATAAATGAAGGCATACTGTCAACGTAACAAATGAAGGAACTACTGTCAACGTAATCAAATGAGGGAACTACTGTCCACGCAACAAATGAAGGGAACTACTGTCAACGTTAACAAATGAACGCGACTATGTAATGGCAACACTGAAGGAACTACTGTCAACGGCACAATTAAGGAACTACGTTCACTCGCAACGAAATGAAGGAACTACTGTAACGCACACTGAATGGAACTACTGCAACGCAACAAATTAAGGAACTACTTGTCGCGCAAACAAATTATGAACTACTGTCACTGTAACAAATGAGGAACTACGTCAACGTAAAAATGAGGAACTACTGCAACGCAACAAATGAAGGAACTACTGTCACCTAACACATGAAGGCACTACTGTCAAACGCAACACCTGAAGGAACTACTGTCAACACAACAAATGAAGGAATATCAGTACACGCCCAAATGAAGGAACTACTGTCAACGCAACACATGAAGGACTACTGTCCCTCGAAAATGAAGGAACTACAGTCAACGCAACAAATGAAGGACTACAGGTCACGAAACACATGAAGGACTACTGTCAACGCAACAATAAGAACTACAGTCAACGCAACAATGCAGGAACTACAGTCCCGCAACAAATGAAGGAACTACTGTCAACGCAAAAATGACGGAACTACAGTCAATACGCAACACATGAAGGAACTACTGTCAACTGCACAAATGAAGGAATACAGTCCACGCAACGAATGAAGGACTACTGTAAACCACAAAATGAAGGAAACTACTGTCAGCAAACAATGAAGGAACTAATGTCAGTGACACAAATGAAGGAACTACTGTCAACGCAAACAAATGAAGGCACTACTGTCAACGCACAAATGAAGGAACTACTGTCCAACGCAACAAATGAAGGCACTACTGTCAACGCAACCAAATGAAGGAACTAACAGTCAACTGCAACAAATGAAGGAACTACTGTCAACGCAACATAAATGAGGCTAAATCCTTGCACTGGACGGCAGATTAGTCAAATACAATCGAACAAGTGTTTTTAGTCTGTTGATTAATAGTCTGCCCTGACGTCCTTTGTCCCATAAAAAAATCTTCTTTTCATTCTCCCAAACCAGTTCATTCCGATCCCGGTGCAGGTATATGCAGTAACATAACAGTATTAGCAGTACTTCATGGGTATAATATATTTGACTGTGACGTAACATTCTGTTTATTCATCCTTTTTGTCCTTTGTCTGTGAGCTTCAGTCTGTGTCTGAGCCATATGTTGGCTTCAAGTGATTGTTCACAGTCTGGAAGAGAGAGGGGGGAGGAGAAGAGGAGGAGGAGAGAGGAGGAGAGGAGAGAAGGGGAGGAGGAGAGGGGGGGGGAAGAAGAAGCAGGAGTAGGAGAAGAGGGGGGGAGAGAGGGGGAGAGGAGAGAGGGGAGGAAATAGGGGGAGAGGAGCGAGGCGGAGGGAGAGGGGGAGAGGAGAGAGGGGGAAAGAAGGAGGAGAGGAGAGAGGGAGAGCGGAGGAGAAGAGGAGAGAGGGGGAGGAAGAGGGTGGAGGAGAGAGGGGGAGGAGAGAGGGGGACGGAGAGAGGGGGAGGAGAGAGGGAGAGGAGAGGGGGAGGAGGAGCAGGGAGGAAGAGGAGAGGAGAGAGGGGGGAAGAGGGGAAGAGGAGAGAGGGGAGGAGGAGAGAGGGGGAGGGAAGAGGGGGGGTGCGGAGAGAGGAGGAGGAAGAGGAGGAGAGGGAGAGAGGGGAAGGAGAGAGGGGGAGAGGAGGAGGGGGAGGAGGAGAGGGGAGGAGAGAGGGGGAAAGAGGAGAGGGGGGAGGAGAGAGGAGGAGAAGAGGGGCAGGAGGAAGAGAGGCGGAGGAGAGAGGGGAAGAGAGAGGAGGAGGAGAGGAGGGAGAGGAGAGAGGGGAGGAGAGAGCCAGGCAGTAGAGGAGAGAGGGGGAGGAGAGAGGGGAGAGGAGAGAGGGGGGGGAAATAGGGGGAAGGAGGAGAGAGGAGGAGGAGAGAGGGGGAGAGAGAGAGGGAGAAGAGAGGGGGAGAGGAGAGAGGAGAGAGGCGAGGAGAGGAGAAGGGGGAGGAAGAGGGGTGGAGGAGAGAGGGGGAGGAGAGGGGGGAGGAGAGAGGGGGGGACGGAAGAGGGGAAGAAGAGCGGAAGGAGAGGAGGAGGGGAGAGCGGGGGAGGAGAGGGGAAAGGAGAGGGAGGAGGAGAGAGGGGAGAGGAGAGAGGGGAGCGGAGAGAGGAGGGGGAGAGGAGAGGGGGGAGAGAGGAGGAGGAGAGGAGAGGGGGGAGGGAGAGAGGGGTGGA
The DNA here is from genome assembly GCA_015082035.1 of Chaenogobius annularis. Classification (NCBI taxonomy): domain Eukaryota; kingdom Metazoa; phylum Chordata; class Actinopteri; order Gobiiformes; family Gobiidae; genus Chaenogobius; species Chaenogobius annularis. Next base: position 185,528 of record BJKM01000837.1, read on the forward strand.
GGAAGAGAGGAGGAGGGAAGCGAGGGGGGAGAGAGAAGGGGGAAGGAGGAGGGGAGCAAAGGGGAGAAGAGGGGTGGGGAGAGAGGGAGGAGAGGGGGGGAGAGAGAGGGGAGGAGAAGAGCAGGTAGGGGAGAGGAGAGGGAGAGGAGGAGAGAGGGGAGGCGAAGAGAGGGGAGAAGAGGGGGGAGGAAGAAGGGGAGGGAAAGGGAGAGAGGAAGAGGGGGAAGAGACGAGGGGAGGAGAGAGGGTGGAGGAGAGAGAGGAGAGGAAGAGGGGGGAGGAGAGGAGGGGGAGAGGAGGAGGGGGGAGGAGAGAGGGGGAGGAGAGAGGGGTGGAGGAGAGAGGAGGAGAGGAGAGGGGGAGAGAGAGGGGGAGGAGAAGAGAGGTGAGGGGAGAGGAGAGGGGACGGAGGAGAGAAGGGGGAGAGAAGGGGGAGGAGAGAGGGAGGAGAGCAAGGGAGAGGAGAGGGGAGGAGGAGAAAGAGGAGGAAGAGAGACGGAGGAGAAGAGGGGGTGGAGGAGAGAGGTAGAGAGGAAGAGGGGGAGAAGGGAAGAGTAGGGGAGGAAGAGGGGTTGAGGAGAGAGGGGAGGGAGAGAGGGGGAGAGGAGAGGGGAGAGAGGAGAGCGGGGGAGGAGAGAGAGGAGAGAGAGGGGGAGTCGGGGAAGAGAGAAGGGGGAGGAGGAGAAGGGGAAAGAGATAAGCAGAGGAGAGAGAGAGGGGGAGGAGAGAGGGGGGGGAAGAGGGAGAGGAAAAGGGAGGAGAGAGGGGGAGGAAGAGAAGAGGGGGAGAGAGGGGGAGAGAGGGGGGGGGGAGAGAGGGGGAAGAGGAGAAGAGAGAGAAGAGAGGGGAGGAGAGAGAAAGAGGAAGGAGAGGGGGAGGAGAGGAGGGGGAAGAGGAGAGAGGAGGAGGAGAGAGGAGGAAGAGGAGAGGGAGGCAGAGGAGAGAGAGCGTACGGGGTGAGAGGAGGGAGGAGCGAGAGAGGAGGGAGAAAGGGACCTCCGGGAAACAGGAGGCGTGGCCAGTGTGGGCAGGAAGTAACAACAGCTGATTTATTCCTTCAAATGATCTCAATGGGTAAAAATCCATTGAGATCTGTTTTTTGAGTGACATCTGCACTAAACAAGAGACACAGTATAAAAGAACTACATTTAGAACCAGTGACGCCACCTCAGATCAGACTGGAGAGAGTTCCAAGCTGTGGGAGCAGCTTAGCTAAAGGCTCGCTTCCCCCAATCAGACACGAGGAGTAAACGTGTGGCGAGCCGAACAATGACACGTCCCCACCAACAGGGGGCAGTCCTGGAGATCGGCCCAAACACGTCACAAAGGTCAAATTACCAAAAATGAAAGTGAAAATGTTGAAGATTTAAAGAGTTCTTTTAGAATGAAATGTACTTTTATCTTCCAAATACAATTGCTCTAAAAACACGCTAATGAACAGAGCCACGTCACCAGGGGCTTTTGACCATCACATTTCTCACAAATCACATCTGATGATTCTATGGACACGCCCCCCCCACTGTCGCTCCGCCCACGAGCGAGCCGGCATCACAGCTTGTACAGCGCCCTCTTCTGACGGTCGAAAAGTAATTTTGTTGTCTTCAAAACATAAAAAAACAGAACGCCTTCTGGGTTTATAAAGCCATCATCACGACTTTCAGAGGCCGGAGCAGAGCAAAGCTAACCAACATTAGCATGCTAGCAGCACACCAGCTATAATTAGATGCAGAGAAAGTGTCCGAAAACTTTATTAATCCCTTGAAGGACAATTTGTTCACAAGTATATGCAATGACAGTTCACATTCAGACTAAATCAAAGAATTAAAAAAATAACAGAGTATTATTTAATTTAATTTTAATTTAATTTTAATTCATTTTTAATTTATTTTTAATATTTTTTTATTTGATTTTCAAACTGAAAAAAAAAATCGAAGATGAAAAAAAAACTAAATCAAAAATACAAGACAAAAAAATAAATGCAAAAAAGAGAGAACTTTTTTATTTTTTTGGAGCCCTCAAGAGTTCAATAATCTAATCGCAGCAGTAATAAAAGACATTAAAAAAGCGATTAGTTCGATTAGATCGAATGACGCTGACCTGAGGGTGAAACCTGAAGATAAAATGTGCCTCTGGTTTTGGTCCATAATTGGTTTTCCAGGAGACACGACGTTTTCAGACTTTAACTGTTCAAAAATACAGTTCTTTTCCGTCCCAGAGAAACAACCAAAGCAGGAAACCAGAGAGAACGAGAGGAGACTCCTTCAGGTCAGGCTGAAGGTCAGGCTGAAGGAGCACGGCCGCAGAGCGAGAAGAGGAACGTGAGGAAGGACTCAGGTTTGGACTTGATTTGAGGCTTTCACACTTCCACACGCGGCACGTGAAAAAACATTCAACCTCAAAGAATTTCTGGGTCAAGTGCAGTTAAGAACCTGGAATATTGAGGACAGAAGCTGCAGGAGGACAAAGTGTGGAGATGTTTGGATCAGAACCAGAGTCAAAAGTCCAAACGGCTCTTTGTGCTGAAGCTGAGAACGTCCCAAAAACATGTGTTTATGGGGTTTTCTCCAGGAGACCATGAACGAGTCTTCACGTGTCCAGGTTTAGTCCTGGTTTAGTCCAGGTTTAGTCCTGGTTTAGAGCTGGTTTAGTCCTGGTTTAGTCCTGGTTTAGAGCTGGTTCAGTCCAGGTTTAGTCCTGGTTTAGAGCTGGTTCAGTCCAGGTTTAGTCCTGGTTTAGAGCTGGTTTAGAGCTGGTTTAGAGCTGGTTCAGTCCTGATCTAGTCCAGGTTTAGTCCAGGTTTAGTCCTCGTTTAGTCCTGGTTTAGAGCTGGTTTAGTCCTGGTTTAGTCCTGGTTTAGTCCAGTGGTTCTGTCCTGATCTAGTCCAAGTTTAGTCCAGTTTGTCCCTCGTTGATTAGTCGGTTTAGACCTGTCCAGGTTTAGTTAGTTCTGGTTAGTCCTGGTTTAGTCCTGAGAGTGGTTCAGTCCTGATCTAGTCCTGGTTTAGTCCCGTTTGTTTTTAGTTTAGTCCCCTTTAGTCTTTAGTCCTTGTTTAGTCCGTTTAGTCCAGGTTAGTCCTGTTAGTCTCCAGTCGGTTTTTTGTTCCAGGTTTAGTCCAGGTTTAGAGCTGTTTAGTCCTGTTTTAGTCCTGGTTTAGTCCTGGTTTAGAGCTAGTCTGAGTTTGTCCAGGTTGTCCAGGTTTAGAGGTTTAGTCCGGTTTAGTTCCTGGTTTTAGAGCTGGTTTAGTCCTGATCTAGTCCAGGTTTGTCCAGGTTTAAGTACAGGTTCAGTCGCAGTTGAGTCTGGTTTAGTCCTGGTTTAAGTCCAGGTTTTGTCTGGTTTAGAGCTGGTTTAGTCCTGATCGTAGTCCAGGTTTAGTCAGGGTTTAGTCCCAGGTTTATACAGGTTTAGTACAGTCAGTCCAGGTTTAGTCCTGGTTTAGTCCTGGTTTAGTCTGGTTTAGTGGTTTAGTCCTGATCTAGTCGCAGGTTAGTCCTGGTTTAGTCCTGGTTTCAGTCCAGTTTAGTCAGGTTAGTCCAGGTTAGTCAATGACTAGGTCCAGTTTTGTAAGTTTAGCTGGTTTAGTTCTTGTTTAGTCCTGGTTTAGTCCCAGGTTTAGGTTTAGTCTGGTAGTCAGGTTTAGTCCGATTTAGCTCCTGGTTTAGTCCAGTTTAGTCCAGGTTTAGTTTAGTCCTGGTTTAGTCTTTTTAGTCCTGGTTTAGTCCAGGTTTAGTCCTGATTTGTCCTGGTTTAGTCCAGGTTTAGTCCTTGTTTAGTCCTTAGTCCTGGTTTAGTCCTGGTTTAGTCCTGGTTTAGCTGGTTTAGTCCTGGTTTATCTGGTTTAGTCCTGATCTAGTCCAGGTTTAGTCCAGGCTTTAGTTTTCGATCACGTTAAATTCCTCAGATCTTACTTCGTGTAGTTTAACACGACCCGTCTCTTCCCTTTCATGAGGTCAGTTCAGTACGAACTCATGGTTATTGGGTGTTTTTGTTCATTAACAAACATATTATAAACATATAAACATATTATAAACCTATAATAAACAATAATAAACACATTATAAACATATTATAAACATATTATAAACCTATAATAAACATATTAATAAACACAGTTATAGAACATATTATAAAACATATTATAAACACTTTATAAACATGTTATAAACATAGAAAGTCGGGTTTGCGCTCCACTCGACCACCAACAATAACATCAGGAAGTTGTTTTCATCCAGAGTCAGAGCAGGAAGTTTTATGTCCATATACAGCGCTCATGACCTCTGTGACCCCTGTGACCCCTGTGACCTTCTGACCCACAGATGCTGCATGAAGAACTGCAGAGGAGGAAGCTTCAGTTCTCAGATGAACCTGAAGAAGCTCAGCAACGGGACTTTCAAAGGGAAAGTGGAAACTAAACTCCGGCTTTGGAAATCCGGCTTTTCTCAAAACTGGATTTTCAGCAAACTGTCGGCCCGTAAATCGCTATGACAACAGACGCAAATGCAGCGCTCAGACAACTTTCAACTTTTTGGACTTGAAAACATTGAAACATGAATTCAACAAAATAAAGTCGCTCTCTTATATTTTATAAAAGTGTGACATTAGGTGAGTTTTGGCCCAGTGCTTTCTGGGTAATTTCCTACTGTGATGTCATCAATTACAAACAGGAAGTGAAATGATAAACCTAAAAAAATTTGCGATTCTGTGATGACATTTTTGAAACTTTTAGCTCAATTCAAAATATGTTGATCTTAACTGCGTTTTAGTTGAATGAGCGGTCCGACCTGTAGGGGGCGCTTTAACCAGAGCAGAAGATGTAAAACAAATGAATATATTTGACTTTGAAGGGCACATTTTTGGTCCTTTGGTTGAGAATGTTCTGGAGGCATTTTCACGAGTCGGACTGAATCCAAAAGAGAAACGTTACGTGGAGACAAAAGCAGCCGTTATTTTCAGTATTTTATGAGAGGAAGAGGAAGTTGTGGAGCGTGTTCTGCTTCGGAGAAAAGTGAAGTCACAAAAAGTCAAGTCAGAAGCGGATTTCCAACAACGAGCGACACAAGAACGGCTTCCAAATGTACTTTGTGTTTGTGCGCTCGACGGTCGACGCGTCAGACGCTTTGTTCGGTCTTTATGGTTTTTATTGGACGATCGCGTTTGGCTGTAAAATGAATATAAAATCTGATGCACGAGGCGACACAATCAGACCGATCAAACACAAATACAACATAACGCTCAGATTCTGGCCTTTCCAGAGAATCAGCAAAATGTAAGAAACACAAATGTTCACGTCATTTAAAAGTGCTTAAAGGGCTTAAAGTCCACGTGAAGTTTGGTGTTGTAGAACCTGTGGTCAATGTTTATCACAGTTTCACTTCCGTTAAGTCGCAGTTTGTGAAGGAAATGTTGAAAAATCAGAGTTTAAAATGAGCTGAGTCCCTCTGTGATGTCATCAGCGTGCGACACTTAACTGACACACCAACTGACAGTTTAAACCGCCGTTGGACAGAATAAAGGTGTTTTATGGTGTGATTGTGTCAGATCAGAACTGTTGTGTCGTTTATGTGGGTTTGGGCTCTTGTATACAGTCTGGTTGCTAGGTAACAGCTGTGGAATGACCTCTGTCATATCTGTGCTCGTGTCCAACCAGGAACACAAACGGTCAAAATGTTTAGTCAAATCTGAAATATGATTATGTTGAGTGCGTTTTAGTGTGTAGTTTGAACTGTCACGAGGACTTTAAGAGCGTTTTTAGGATTCTGGATTTAACGATTATTCACGATTATTCACGATTATTCACGATTATTCACGATTATTCACGATTATTCACGATTATGCACGATGTGTTTGTGAGCGGCTTTAGTTACATTTAGGTCTGTTCTTCTGGCTGTGTCTTCAACTACAAACACTTCTTATATTGTGTCCTGAATCATCACGATTGACCTGAAGACCATGAAAAACTGTCATTACGGACGTTTAGACTTTATCGTTTTAGTTTCATAAACGACTCAACTTTAACGAGCGTTTTGACCTTTTATAATTGTGTTCACTCATTCTTAACGTACTTATTGTGTCTTCAGTCCTGCAGGTCTGAGTGAGGCCCGAGTGAGGTCTGAGTGAGGTCTGAGTGAGGCGCGAGTGAGGTCTGAGTGAGGTCTGAGTGAGGTCTGAGTGAGGTCTGAGTGAGGCGCGAGTGAGGTCTGAGTGAGGTCTGAGTGAGGCCCGAGTGAGGTCCAAGTGAGGTCCGAGTGAGGTTCGAGTGAGGTTCGAGTGGGGTCCCGGAGTGAGGGCCACGAGTGAGGTCTGAGTGAGGCCCGAGTGAGGCCCGAGTGAGAGGTCCGAGCTGAGGCCCTGAAGTGAGGTCTGAGTGAGGCGCGAGTGAGGTCTGAGTGAGGTCTGAGTGAGGTCTGAGTGAGTCTGAGTGAGGCGCGAGTGAGGTCTGAGTGAGGTCTGAGTTGAGGCCCGAGTGAGGTCCAAGTTGAGGTCCGAGTGGAGGTTCGAGGTGAGGTTCGAGTGGGTCTGAGTGGAGGCCCGACTGAGGTCTGAGTGAGGGCCCGAGTGAGGCCCGCGTGAGGTCCGAGTGAAGGCCTGAGTTGAGGCCTGAGTGCAGGTCTGAGTGAGGTCTGAGTGAGGCCCGAGTGAAGGTCTGAGTGAGGTTCTGAGTGAGTTTCTGAAAGAGGTCTGAATGAGGTCTGAGGTCCCAGTGAGGTCTGAGTGAAGGCCAGAAGTGAGGCCCGAGTGAGGTCTGAGTGAGGTCTGAGTGAGGCCTGAGTGAGGTTCCGAGTGGGGTCCGAGTGAGGTCCGAAGTGAGGTATGAGGGGTCTTCTATTTCCTGCGTTTGAAGGTCTCGAGTGAGGTCCTGAGTGAGGTCTGAGTGAGTTTCTGAGGTCTGAATGTAAGGTCTGAGGTCCGAGTGAGGTCTGGAGTGAGGTCTGAGTGTAGTTCTGAGGTCTGAATGAGGTCTGAGGTCGAGTGAGGTCTGAGTGAGGTCCTGAGTGAGTTATGAGGTCTGAATGAAGTCTGAGGTCCGAGTGGAGGTCTGAGGGGTCCCTTGTGGTTTGTCCCTGCGTTTGAGGTCTGAGTGAGGGCCCCGAGTGAGGTCTGAGTGTTGTCTCAGTCTCCGTGTCCCATCGAAGGGAAGCATGGTGTTCACCTCCTGTTTCCTCGCGCTCGAATGTAGTGGGCTAAGACGGATCAGGTCTAAGGAGCTACTCAGTTTCTGGTGACTGACTATAGAGACGCCCAACTATTTCAAGTTCGACAAGAATGGAGCCATTAAAACTCACCCACTCATGTCGAACTTCCGGCCGCTGTGTGGTGGGTATGGTATGCTCTTAATACATTCTCATTTACTGGTCGAAGCAGGAACTTGTCCGCATGTCACGTGGATAGTGTGCTCTCTGATATAGAGCGATCGTCTAGACCGCCGCGCCTGACGTGTCGAGATCGATGTGTGTAATGACCAATGGAACGCTGTGTTTGAGATAGGGCAGAGCTTGTCATACGACTGTGTCAGATATATACAAACAGATATCATATCCATAGCGACCGTAGGATATGGGCTTGGGCGTAGATCGAGGAAAAGGAAATACGAATAGCCGTGGTGAAGTATTATAGAATAGATCAATAGATCACATGTATCACCGACTTTCAACGTCCCATGGAAACACCTGGAGACATCTATGTGGCTTATAACAAGGAAGTGCTTTTGTCGCTAAGCTATCATGGCGTCTGAGGAACTTGCTAACACAATTAAAGGTCATCAATAATGTTCAAACAGCACAAACTGAACTAAGAAGATTCTATGAACTTTTATCAAGTTTGTGTGTTTATATTGAAGCTAACGTGTGTTAGCCTTTAGCTCTGAGACAAAAACACTTTTATAAACGCGGAGGTCTCGTGTTGCAGGGACCATCATCTGGAACTGATGAATCTGAGCAAAACGCGGCTCATTCACAGTGAGAACGAACGGAACGAGACGTGAAGGTCTGGAACTGGACACGCCTGCGGTGGAACGAGCCCGTTGAGATGACGCGGACGTTTGTCGTCGTTAGCCTTCTCAAAAGCTACATTTGAGCTAGTTATTGGTTTATTATTCTTTCTTATGACCTGGAAATATCACATTCTGGCTCTTGACAACGCGAGTGCCGCGCGTCGTTGACAGGAAGCGGCCGATGCTAACGTGCTTTGCTAGCTTTGCTTTGCGTTCGTTCTTATCCAATCATCTGGCTCTGGGTGGCGCTCCTCGTTTAGCTAACGAGGAGCGAGTGTTGTAACTTCGGATGGCGTCTCTGCGGCGCCGGCGCGACCTTTCGTTGACCCTTTAAACCTGAACTCGGATTGGACGACGAGAGCGAGAACATGTCCGCCTCCCGCCGCTTGTATGAATATTTAACGCAGGCCCCCGCTGTGACCAGAGGGGGGCGCTTTCATGTCCGCGGCGTCAGAAGAAACAGTTCTAAAGAGTTCCGCGCTTTGATCCGACCGCGAGCGCGGAAACGACGACGGAACGTCTTCGAAATCCAGTAGGAACTCTGGAGATGAAGGCCGCAGTGACCGGAGCGCAAAGTACACGCAAAGTACACGCAAAGTACATGCAAAGTACACGCAAAGTACACGCAAAGTACACGCAAAGTACACGCAAAGTACACGCAAAGTACACGCAAAGTACATGCAAAGTACGCGCAAAGTACACTCAAAGTACGTTTAAAGTACACACCGAGTACACTCAAAGTACACTCCATGCACACTCGAAGTATACTCAGGTCAAAGTACTCTCAAAGTTCACGTGTTTAGGTCAAATAAGCTCTAAACGAGGTCTTCTTCTGTAGAAGACCTTCTACGAACACGTTCTGAAATGATTCTTGTTTTAGTTTCACACTTCAGACTTCAGTTTCTTCTGGTTCTCGTATTACGTTAGAGAGAACGGAAGGAGAAGGAGAACGGAAGGAGAACGGAAGGAGAACGGAAGGAGAACGGAAGGAGAACGGAAGGAGAACGGAAGGAGAACGGAAGGAGAACGGAGAAGTTCTTCTGGATTTGTCAGTTTTACTTTTCATTTCGATGCTTTGTTGACCTCGTTCCACCTCAGAACTTCAGACGTGTCTCGACCTGAAGCTCATCACGCTCGTTTCCTGCGTCAGATTTCTGCTTCTGTTCCTCTCGCTCCTCCTCTTCCTCTCACTCCTCCTCTTCCTCTCGCTCCTCTTCCTCCTCTCGCTCCTCTTCCTCCTCTCGCTCCTCTTCTTCCTCCTCTCGCTCCTCTTCCTCCTCTCGCTCCTCTTCTTCCTCCTCTCCTCCTCTTCCTCCTCTCGCTCCTCTTCTTCCTCCTCTCGCTCCTCTTCCTCCTCTCGCTCCTCTTCCCTCTCACCTCTTCCTCTCGTTCCCCTCTTCCTCTCGTTCCTCTCGCTCCTCTTCCTACTCTTCCTCCTCTCGCTTATCTTCCTCCTCTCGCTCATCTTCCTCCTCTCGCTCCTCTTCCTCCTCTTCCCCCTCTCGCTCCTCTCCCTCCTCTTCCTCTTCCTCCTCTTCCTCCACTTCCTCCTCCTCTCCTCTCGCTCTTCTTCCTCCTCTTCCTCCTCTTCCTCCTCTTCCTCTCGCTGCTGTTGAACATGTGTTTCCAGAGACACGTGTGAACATTAAATATGGAGCTTCATGTTTAATGTCACAGACTATTTTTACACCAGGCTCATTTCGCTCCAGGAAACTCGCATAGCAAACCAGCGCCGCACCATTAGCACCACCGCATTTCAATGGGAGAGTTAGCGTTAGCCTCCGAACATCGCCCATCGCTGTTTTGGCGACTGACAGTCACATGACCACACGGGAGTAACACCAGAGCAGTTAGAAAACCATTCATGGGTCTAAGTGACGGCACTCTGCCATCTTGAGGACAAAAGCTGCATGTTCACTGTGGGCGGCGCCGACAGTGAACAGTTCTTTCTCTTCTGTCCCGCCCCCAAAGACCCCGTCTGTCCAGAACTGTGACTGTGGTCAGGAGGGGCCAGTGGACTTACAGAGAGCACTCCAGACTGAGGCGGAGCTGTTTCTTTCAGGTCGTTAGCAGCAAGCTAATGCTAGTGGCTATGCTAATAAACGTTAGCCTACCCTTTTGAAAATGCTGCAAATGACCCCTGGGCTTCTCTTCTAACCCGAATGTCTGGTCCTGCTCACGACGACTCTTTTGAGCTCGTAAACACGCCGTCGTAAACACGCCGTCGTAAACACGGAAACCGATCACTTCACCTCGGCCCAGAGCGTGTCCGGGGGGCTCCGTGGACGACACAGCTCCACTCTCTCTTTCTTCACGTTCTCGCCGTCCACTGACGAAGAACGTGAGTACGAATGCTAAAAGTTCTGGTGGTGGGTCCGAACCAAGGCGACCGCTACCGGCGCCGGACCGTCCGCTAGCCACCGAGCTTCTGCTGCTGGTGTCTTTGGAAACAGGAAACAGGAAATAGAAGTGCTTTGTCATGGATCAGATTACAGCCGACCCACGAGGCAGAAGATGAGACAAACCCGTCGGTCCAAAGGCGTTCTGCCGCCGTGCCACGCCTCCGGCTCCACTCGCCCGCGAACATGAGAGCCAAACACGTGGATCAAACGGTCTCATTCTGACTCAACCAGTTCCACCGTCTGAGGGAAAACCGGATTTGCAGTTCGTGGTTAGACCGTGGGGGGAACTCAAATCTGAGCCGTCCTGCACCAAGAACGTCACATCTCAGATCATTTGTCGATTGCAGAAGTATTGATCCCCAGATCCCAAAGCTCGGACTGAAACCAGAAACTCCTTTGAGCAAGTTCTGATCGTGGACAAAAGAAGAACATAAATGAGACAAAATGAGACCTTCAGACCAAGTCAAAGGTCATTCCACGGTTTAGAAGAAAAGTACTTTCAACTAGACGAGAACATGCAGTGAATGTTCAGTCATTAGAATATTGCAGTTTTGGTGATCGAGTACTGCGACTGGACCGTTTGGACCGTTTGGACCGTTTGGACCGTTTGGACCGTAAATTGACCCAATATTCCATTCATGTCTTATTATTTTGTTCAATATATTTTGCTATTTTATCTGTTGTTTCCAGTTGCACCTTTTCACCGAAGAAAGTTCCAAGTTTGTGAATCTTGTTTTTATTCACTGACGATGGCACTAAACGATGACGATGGCACTCTTCTCTCTCTCTCCCCCCTCTCTCTCTCTCCCTCTCTCTCCCTCTCTCCCCCCCCTCTCTCTCTCTCTCTCCTCACCCCTCTCTCTCCTCCTCCCTCTCTCTCCCTCTCTCCTCTCTCTCTCTCTCCCTCTCTCTCTCTCTCTCCCTCTCTCTCTCTCTCTCCCTCTCTCTCTCTCTCTCTCTCTCTCTCTCTCTCTCCCCTCTCTCCCTCTCTCTCTCCCTCTCTCTCTCTCT